>CAWVNZ010000626.1:0-97391 GCA_963930735.1 Dioctria linearis
TTGACTCTCCTGTTTCATTAGTTGTGTTTTTATTCATGTTTGTCCTTATTACTTGTTTTTCCTCACTTACTTTGTCTCTATCAACAATTTGTTTCGTTTTCGATCTTGTGATTGCAAGCTTGCATTTTCAGTTCATTTTCCGGAAAAGGGTTCATGAACTTCGGGAATTCTACTTAACGCATCCGCATTTGTGTTATATCTTCCAGCTTTATATTCAATACTGTAGTCGTATTCAGCCAGTTTATGTCTGAGAGGGAGTTTTCTACTTGTGGGATCTTTTATATTTACTTCACCGCGTAAAGGTTTATGATCTGTGTATACTGTAAAGCGACGTCCGTAAAGGTAACATCTAAAATTTTCTACTGCCCACACAATCGCAAGTAACTCTTTTTCAATTGTTGAATATCGTTTTTCGGCATCGTTGAGCGATCTGCTTGCGTAGGCTATGGGTCTATCATGCCCCATTGGACCTTGTGATAATACAGCCCCTAAATCATCATTACTGGCGTCAGTGATTAAACTGAAAGATTTGGCGAAATCAGGATATATTAACACAGGTGGACTCACAAGTGCTTGTTTTAAAGTCTCAAAAGCATTTTGACAATCAAGATCCCAGTTGAATTTTACATTTTTCCTGAGCAGTCTATTTATTGGTGCGGCAATTTTAGAGAAATTGCTGATGAACTTCTTATAATAATTTGCTAAACCTAAAAATGATTGTACTTGTCGGATTGCCTTTAGCACTGGGAAATTTTGGACACATTTACTTCTGCTTGGATCGGGGAGAACACCTTCAGTAGTACACTAGTGACCCAAATATACAATTTCCTTTTGCAAAAAAACTACATATCTCGGGTTGAAGCTTCAAGTTATGAGCTCGAAGACTTTTGAAAACTTCCCCCAATTTATCTTCATGATTTATTAGGTTACTAGCAAATATAAGAACATCATCAAGGTATGCCATGACTTGATCTCGTATGTACCCGAAAGCACATGATTCATTAGTCTCTCAAAGGTTGCCGGCGCGCCCTTAAGCCCAAAAGGCATACGTTTAAATTGGAAATGCCCATGAGGAGTGCTAAATGCAGTCTTCTCTCCGTCATTTTCACTTACTTCTGTCTGATGGTAGCCTCTAGCAAGATCTAAATGGAAAAATATCCGGCGTGACCCAACTGGTTTAGAATATCTTCTATTCTAGGCAGTGGATAGGCGTCCCCACAGTAACTTCATTGAGCTTGCGATAATCGACTACAATACGCCAGCGCTTCTCCCCATCAGGTCCCGGCTTTTTCGGGACTACTAGAAGTGACGAATTCCAGGGACTTTTACTCAGTTCAACTATTCCCTCGTTCAACATTTTATTCACTTGGCTATTTATTACTTCGCGTTGTGTTTGAGGAAGGCGATACATTCTTTGATTTATAGGGGCTTGATTTGATTGAGGTGGAATGTTATGTTGGATACTTTTAGTATAAGTAAATGCATCTCCCGGTAAATAAAAAATGTCTTCATACTCATAAAGAAGGTTGTAAATAGAATATTCTCCCACTACATTAATATTTTCTCCTAACTCAACCATATTCATTATTTTATTAATACGTTCCTTTTATACTTTTTTAAATTAGAGCCTTGGGTGCAAAAATTGTTTCTTATATCACATTCCACTTCATTGCTATTTTCAATATTTTCATACTGTTTAAAGGAATTTATATTTAGATTAATTATTCATAATTATCAAGCGATTTCAACTGACGTGAGTAATCTTTTATTTTCACACTGTAGTCGTTTACATTAATAACACTTAAAGCGGCAGTATCATCCAAAGGCTTTATTAAACAATTACCAATGTACGCACCTTTCTCATTCTCAGCAGGCAAACAGATTAGTTCTGCTTTACTGTTTAATTTAATTGGCACCAATACCTCCGCTCCAGATAGAATTCAAAATTATTTTGGCTTGTTGTGTTTTCAATACATAAACTTGAGAGCAATCCTGTATCGATTGACTTCTGAGACATGTATCTATCATTAGGCATCAAATCAACTCCGTTAGAGCGTGATCTAAGATTGATTTTTGTCAGTATTGTAGTGTCAACATTCGAAGCATTTTTGACAAAGGGTACAAAAATATCTTCAGCGTTCGCTTCCGTACGTGGAAACTTAAGACGCTGAGATGGTCCATCAACAACGCAGTGTGAGGACAAAAAATTGTTGCCTAAAATTCCATCACTTAAAATGTTATCATTGTCAGAGATAACGTGAAATTTACAAATGTAATTTGAACCGTTACAAGTTCCCACAGTTGAACTTTGACCATTTATCGTTTTAAGCTTAACTTTTTCATGTTTGTAGATTTCTATATTGTCTTTTCATTTATTTACTTTTATTAAACTCACTTCAGAACCGGTGTCAACCATCAAGTTAACGTTTTCATTTTTTGTAATGTTCAGTGGGATATTTACCACTGGAACATCCCTTTCAGCGGAGCACCCTTTACGGTGTTTTTAATTAGAGACGTGCCTGGGTGTCGGCGGACGTCTCCAAATCGTTTCCCGTTTCCAATCTTCTTGGTTTTTCTTGTAGCTGTCACTTCTCCCATCTTTCTTTAGCTATGCAGTAATTTTCGTCATGTCCAGGTTGTAAACAAAAGTTGCATAGAACAGAAGGTTGTTCACTATAACCGGAACGGTCGACATGACTCATATTCACTTTTTTATATGAATTCCCCTGCTCATTCTTAAGGAATTTATTATTATTATTTCTAAAATTGTTTTGCTTTCGTTGGCAATTTTGATAAGCATGACAATTTATGTTAACCTTGAGCTGTTTTCTGTAAGTTGGTTCATGGTAAAATTTTGCAATTTACACTTTTCTAATTGTCTTTTTGCGCGATTTAGAAACGTTAACAGACTTTCACCAGGCACTCGTTACATTAAAAGAAGTTCACTATTAAGTAACATATAGGAATTTTCATCCGAAAAATTATCTTTAAAGGAAGTGAAAAACTCTTCAATGGTTTGGAAAGGCTTATCGTGAAACCATTCTAATGCCCGACCACGCAAACGAGTGGGAATTAATTTCAATAAAAAACGTTTTTCTTCGGGGGTTTCTAAAGATTTGTATGCCAGCCGACAACAAGTTATAAACATACATATCTCGTTCGATAAATTGGAATTATCTTCTCCAGAAGAAAAGGGGAATAAGATAAGATCATTGTTCCCATACATAACTCGCCACAAAACAATGATGTTTGCGTTGAAACATGCCAGCCTGCAACTACTGATTCTAACAATTAAAAAGGAAAAGAGAATAAGATTTAAAACAGTACTATTTACTGTCTCCATTTTTTTAATTTTACGTAAATTTTTCGAATTCGAATTCTTCTTATTATTACTAAAAAAATTTCTATTACTAGGTTCTAAATCTACACACCTTTGTATTTCTATACTGGATGGCGCTGAGTTGAAACTTGGTTTCAAGTATTTCCTTCCGTGACGTAGCTGTATAAGAGTCACGTCTCTCGTTTCATTTACATTCTGCGCTTCTGGTTGGTGTTCGGCTATTTCTCCCACAGCTGCGTCGCTTGTTTCTTGTATGCTTACTATTTTTTCCGCTGCGTAAACTTCAACTATTATTTGTTCCCTTGTTGTTGTGATGTGAACCTCAGTTGGATTGTTGTTTTGGAGCTCAGAACTTGCAATTTCTGAGATCTTACTTCCGGATGTTGACGTAGAAAAGGTTGGGCTACTCTCCTTGAAACTGAATGAATCTATTCTCCTTATAAATCTTTCCAACCTGTTGTCCAAAGGTAATTTCGGCGTGCTAGTCGTCCCAGACATGAAAACTAGTATCGTCTTTCATACACATGTATGTACATAACTGCACCACATTTCTTTTTGTTTACTTATTCACATGAAAACTAAAATCCACTTTTATACACATGTATGTACATAACTGCACCACATTTCTTTTTGCTTACTTATTTTTTTGTTTTCCCATATAATTTTTCACACTGATTCACTTCTTTATTTTTCGCACGTTAATTCTAATAGTTGACAATGAACTCAATTTTTTTTTCTTTTTGGTAAAAGCTACCGGCTGCGCCAATTTATGTTGGGAGTTATAATTAAAACGGCTTAACTTCACGACAATTTGAATAAAACTCTATTAACTTCTTTCTTATTACATGAAATTTAATTTATTTCGTAAGTGAAATTATTTCGTAATGGGGTCATTCTTGCATTATTGCTTCTTGTTATTCATTGAAATGATCGACAAATGTTTATTAACCGCTTTATTGTCTTATTAGAAAATTTGACATAATTTCACATAAAGCCAAAGTAAGTTTATTACGTTGGTGCCCTAATTGAGCTCTTTCATAATAAATAACTTTTGTCTGATCATTTCGATGAATAACAATTTCCTGTTTCCTATCGCGGAGATATATTGGTCTTTCCGTATCTAAATGACATGAGTGTCATGGCCATCACCAATTCTTTTTGAAATTTTACATACTTGTGAAAACATAAATACAAATTAAAATTGTTCCTTATTATTGCGTACTTCGCAAGTTATAGATAGCATTTTAAAATTTCGCAAAAATGCTTTTCTGGTCTTTTTTAAAAATTTACATTTTTTGCTACATATTGATGCTAGAGTAAAGAAATATGGCTCATTTGTAAGTTAGTATTTCAAGTTCTCTAAAAAAATTGCATTTTAATAATACATGCGGAAAGGGATACCATGGATAAGGATTATATCAGTTATCCTTGAATATCCTGCAAGTACTTTTAATGTTCGCAGTTTATAGTTTCGACAACCCTGAAATCTCTTTTTTAAGTTAGTATATAAGTACATATATCTGTAGTTAGTTATTAGTCATTGTTATCAGCATTAACGGGACATTTTGGCTGAGAATTCCTGTACTACAAATTGGCAGAATATAGTTATAATTTGAGCAACGCGGACGTGTTCTTTTTTACCGGCCTATTATATACAGTCCACATATTTTCCGTTTTCAGCACATTGGTCCTTCTATAACCGGATAAATTCGCAAGTTACATACGATCAGTTCGCAGCTTTATTCTCGAAAAAAAAACAAAACAAAAAGCATTTAATTACCCACCGACAATACGCGCAGAGCAAATTATTCGCCTGTTAATCGTCGTGGTAACCAGTTTTCGTATCGTTTCGCTTTACGCATAATACAATAGATCGCATAACATAATCAGTTCATACAAGAGCTGGAGTTTAAACTACAAGTGCACATGATCTGTGAATCTAATAGGATACAAATCAATAAATTTCTGCATAATATACTTGCCTAAGTATAAAAAGTGTTAAATTTGCACACAGTTTTTCATAATAACCAAAGTGATATCAGTTGCAATTCTGAAAGATCTAAATGTGATACGGTTGCATGTCAAGCAAGCTCAAGTGAACAGAAGAGCTACCAAAATTAACCATCATTCACCAGTGTATCAAAATTTGTGTCGAGTTTAGTTCAATTAACAGCGCCTAACTGTAAACTACGGATGTAGTGCGCAAGTGAACAGAGAATCTGTACAGAATACTCACTATTCATTTTATTGTTGTATGTTGATTATTTGAAGGCCACGGGCAACATGTGTGCGTGAATATTGAGTTTATTACTTTGACTATTGAAACTACGGGTGTCTGATCGGGTGAACAGAAAATCTTGTGTACAGTGCTTATAAAATAGAGTAACGTTGCGATAACTCAATTTAATTTCATTCCTGTGGCACTATTGAATTAACAAGTGGTGTGCTCACGAGATTCACAATAAGTGCACAAATATCCAAAATTAATCTTAGAAAATGTGGCATTATCATTAAATGAGTTAGTTACGTCATCACATTAGAGCATTCATATTGAATTACGAGTAGGTAGCGCTATAAAGAAATTCTGTTATACACATCAATCACTCAAGTAAGTACCATTTTCGTTATGGATAGTCTTAAGAAAAAACGCTTTTCGATAAAAGGTAGTATTAGCAGGATCGAAAAATATATCTCCGAATTAAAAACCTCGGATACTGTCGATTTAGAGCAAGTTAAAGCTCGCCTACAAAAACTTGAAACTTTCTTCGCAAACTTTGAAGAAACCCAAGACCAGATTGATGAGATGGAGGATGATGATACCTATCGGCAGGAAATGGAAGACAAATACTTCGAAATTAAAAGTCAATGCTTAGCTCTGTTAAATCCTGAGTGAGCCAGTATGAGTATCGATCCAAGGCAAATAATTCGAAGGGAAGAAGTAGATGCTTTCAGCAGTATTTTACAGTCATTCACTGAACAGCAAGCAACAATGAATTCCTTGCTGCGACAATTAGTAATTGGGTCCAATACGGTATCAGCACAGCCGCCTTCATCTACTACAACCAGTGTGGAGGGTCCTGGTATCCAACCTGGTTCTAGCACCCAAGTTGAAGCTCCATCTTCAATAATGACGCAACCTATACATTCCTTGATCTCCTTAGCTAACGTCGGCCAGAGCTCTGTATCTACTTCCACGAGTACGTCCATAATCGTTAGCTCTGCGGCTAATTATACACCAGCGTCAACTGCGGAGACATTTATACCGCCTTACTTCGGCTGCATTGATGACAAGTTCACCCGTTACAATTCCAACCGGCACAGAATTTCTCAATAACAACAATTGTACCTTACAGGGGGGATCTACAGATTTACAATTACCCAAAATTAATATTCCTGTATTTTATGGACAGTACGAAGATTGGCCAGCGTTTCATGATCTGTTTTCCTCTCTTGTGCACAGTAGTACTAAGCTTTCGCCAGCACAGAAATTTCAGTTCTTATAGACTAGTCTCAGAGGTGAAGCCGCATCACTATTTAAGCATTTAACGATCAGTGACGCAAATTATCTAGAAGCTTGGAATGAATTAAATTCACGCTACAATAAGGAAAAGTACATCATCGAAGCTCATTTAAGAATTATAATGGAGCAAGCATCAATTCAGCAGCAACCCTCTGCTAATGGGCTAAGAAAGCTATATAATTCCATCAAGGAATCTGTTCGTGCCCTAACGGCTCTTAAACTACCAGCTGGCTCATGGGATTGCTGGCTGATTCTCATAGTAGTGCAGAAACTGGATTCAGAGACGCGTCAGCTGTGGGCCAGAAGGTCATCAGCAGAGAATCGACCAACATTTCAGTCTCTTATGGATTTCTTAGATGAACGCGAATTCGAGCTTCAATCTGTACAGTTCAATCGAAAACATAGTCATAAATCAAATAGGTCTGATACAAAGCAAATATATACAGTATCGATAACCGAATGTGCAAAATGTAAGAGTCACGCGTTATATCTATCACTAAATGTATCGCTAAGGAAGAGTTTTATAACTAAGCAAGCTTTATGCCAAAATTGCTTCCGAAGTGGTCATCAATCCAAAAATTGCCGATTTTCTTCTTGCCGTATATGTCACAAGCGCCATCATACATTAATTCATGATAGTGTATCTTTGTCAAACTCAGACAGAAATAACGAACCCGGAGCAAGAATCCATAACACAGTCTATACAAAGACCGTCAATGTCACTTCATCTTCGATCGTTCTCTAATAATATAGTGACCATTTTACCTACTGCTATAGTACTAATACATGATTGCAGGCATCGACCTCAACCCTGCAGAGCTCTATTAGATTCTGGCTCGCAGGCTGCGCTAATAACAGAATCATGTATTCAAAGTCTTCAGCTTCGTAGGCTGCATTCACGCACTCCAAATAGCGGTCTTGGTTCAAAGGAGTGTCAATATTCACGCAGTGGCGTGAACATAACTATAAAATCTCGTATCAACTCTGAATAAGTGCAAGTTATGGCTCTAATTCTGTCTAAGTTATCACATTTGCTCCCACCATATAAGGTCAATATCCAAAGCCTGAAGGAATGATGGTGATAAAAAGCTTCAAAGAATTCTTTGGAGTTCTTCGAATTCACAACCAGTAAAAGGCCTATAAATTATTAACGGTGACCTATGGTACATCACCGGCACCCTTTCTAGCCACTCGAACTTTAAAGCAGCTGGCATTAGATGAAGGCAATGAATATCCTACTGGTGCTAAAGCTCTACAAACAGATTTTTATGTCGATGACACGATGTCTGGCTCAGATACATTGGAACAAGCGATTGAGAGTGTTAATCAGCTACGACAGCTACTTTCAAGAGGTGGTTTCACCATACGGAAGTGGGCTTCGAATTCAGAACAATTACTCGAACATATACCAGAAGAGCATCGAGAACTGCAGTCAAATCTTCCCCTCGAAAAAGATGCCTGCATAAAAACGCTAGGACTGAACTGGAATGTAAAAGGAGACTACTTCTTCTTTAAGGTAAAATCTTCGGAACGCTGCAGTACAAGTAAGCGACAAATTCTTTCCGAAATAGCCAAAATATTTGATCCATTAGGCTGGCTAGCGCCATGTGTCGTAAGGATCAAATTGATTATTCAAAGATTGTGGGTCGCTGGAATATCCTGGGACAGTGAGCTTCCGCCGGAGATTCTCAAGGATTGGGAAGAGTTTCAAAGGATTTCAAGGTCTTAGAATCTATTAGAATTCCTCGCTGGACTCCATGTTTTCAACTTAGACTCGAATATCACACATTTGCAGATGCATCCGAGGTTACCTATGCAGCCGTTGTTTATCTAAGAACCGTTGACTCCTATAATCGCACAGCAGTCCATCTCATCGCATCAAAAACTCGCTTAGCACCTATTAAACAAGTATCGTTACCAAGGTTAGAGCTATGCGCTGCTCATTTAGCTACAAAACTTCTTATAAAGGTACGTGACGGCTTGAAATTTTCACAAATTGAAAGCTATGGCTGGACAGATTCAACCATTGTACTATCATGGCTCTCAGACATCCCCAAACGATGGGAAACTTTTATTTCCAACCGCTCTGCTGAAATTCTATCGACATTACCACGCAGCAAATGGTGACATGTTATAATCTGCACAAAATGCTGC
Source organism: Dioctria linearis (assembly GCA_963930735.1). Taxonomy (NCBI): domain Eukaryota; kingdom Metazoa; phylum Arthropoda; class Insecta; order Diptera; family Asilidae; genus Dioctria; species Dioctria linearis. The sequence continues at coordinate 9,015 of CAWVNZ010000626.1, forward strand.
AGATTGCGCCTCAAGAGGCCTCAGCCCTAAAGGTTTATTAATGCACGAGATTTGGTGGAAGGGACCAAAACGTCTACATCAGGAACCAATAAAGCAAGATGAACTTATCAACATGCTAGTAACAACGTTAGCGTCTACTGACTAACTTGGTCCTGATGAACTACTGGATTTTTTGGCTATCGGAATGTTGTGAACAGAATCATCTTCTCTTGCGTCACTTGTACGCGTCACAGAGCTGAAGTTCAGCATCAGCAAATGGGAACTTTACCCGCAGTCAGGGTGAAACCATCACGATCCTTTCAAAACACTGGCATCGACTATGCAGGGCCTATTATAGTTCGAAGTTGGAAAGGTCGAGGAGGAAAAACATGGAAGGCATATATTGCATTGTTTGTATGTTTAGCCACAAAAGCATATCATTTGGAACTGGTTGGCAGTCTAGCAACAGAGGAATTTATCGCCGCTCTTAAGCGATTCATTTCGCGTCGAGGCCTGTCTTCAAATATCTACTCTGATAATGGCACAACTTTTGTCGGAGCGAACCACCAATTAAGAAAACTTGGAAATCTTTTAAAATCAAAGGCTCATCAAGAAAGAGTCATTGGATTTGCCACGGATCATAAAATTAATTGGCACTTTATACCTCTCTCAGCACCTCATTTCGGAGGCATCTGGGAGGCTGGAGTATAGGGCAGTCAAGCACCATCTTCGGCGTCAAGTACGCAATACTCTCCTAACGTATGAGGAATTGACAACTCTCCTCTGCCAGATCGAAGCTGTCTTGAATTCAAGGCCAATCACCATCGATTGGAGAAGATGACTATGAAGCCCTGACACCAGGTCACTTTTAACTGGGGCTCCACTAACAGCTGTATTGGAAGCTAATCAGGAACAGAAGTCCGTTAATACGCTATCACGTTGGCAATATGTACAAAGGCTGCACCAATCATTCTGGCGTCGATGGCAGGCTGAATATCTCAATCAACTCCAGCAACGAGTGAAATGGAAGCGTCCCAGAAAAAAATTTGCAACCTAATGACATTATCATCATCAAGGAAGACAATCTGCCGTCAACAGTATGGGCCCTCGGGCGAGTTCTTCAAGTCCATCCCGGCAAGGACGAAAAGGTAAGAGTGGTTACATTAAAGGGAAGATCCGGAATCATCAGGAGGCCAATCTCAAAGCTGTGTTTATTATCCAGAGATGCACTACTTTCTAATTGAAGTTGGATACTTCAAGGCGGGCGGAATGTTCGCAGTTTATAGTTTCGACAACCCTGAAATCTCTTATTTAAGTTAGTATATAAGTACATATATCTGTAGTTAGTTATTAGTCATTGTTGTCAGCATTAACGGACCATTTTGGCTGAGAATTCCTGTACTACAAATTGGCAGAATAAAGTTATAATTTGAGCAACGCGGACGTGTTATTTTTTCCCGGCCTATTATATACAGTCCAAATATTTTCCGTTTTCAGCACAGATTTCATTAATTGTTATTTTATTTTCTACCTTATATTATCCACAAAAGCTTATCAAAATTTCAACTTGAGATTTTAACGGGATCATGGAGTCAAAAATCATGAAAGCCTTGCATTTGTTCTTAATAAATTCTTCGTTTCTAGATAATTTCATGAAAGATAGTAAGTAATTATCTGCCCCTCCCCACCTACCTCCTCGGTGCAGCCCTGACTGTAGACAATATGCGGAAGGCCATCTGAGCTGCACTCTAAAGCGGCCCATACACGACGAACATGTTGTCCAACACATAAAAGCTGTCCAACATCAGAAAAGAAACACATATCAGGAGCTGCTAGAACTATTAACTATTATCTGTTCTTCAATAGAGTTTACTCAACATTCAAGAATGACGAATGCGTGAAAAACATCGCCCTGCTTTGCTCAATATGTTCACATACACCTACCCCCGCCCCTAGAAATCAAACTAATTTGATTTTCGTGCAACCGCTTGACATACTGCGTGTCACACGGCAAACAGCCCCCCCCCCCCCATACTGTCAAATCTGCGTGACAACATCGTTGTCCTACTCGAGTTGTCCAATATGCGTGACCGTGTATGGGCTCCTTAACACAAAATTCGTCTAACGACAACATGAGTCATAAAAACATTCCCGAAAGCTCGTGGTGCCCTTGGCAGCGTGCAAAGCCAACAGGACAATTGGAACCGTTGTATCTAAAAATGTGATGAAATCTATTACTCCTGTGTGTATGAACAACTCAGTACAAATGAACAATGTTTGAGATGATACACAAATATAACTAGAGCTTTAACGTTCTTGTTTGGAAAAGCGCACCAAAAATATAGTCCTATGGAATGCAAATTGTTGAAATAGCAGTTTATATTTCAGGAAGATCAGTTTTATGAATCTAAAATCGACGGATAAAGGGAAAATAGAACAATAACTAATTATTTATCAACAAAAGAAAAAAAAACTTTAAGCGACATTTTTCGTATCGATTCCCGGGGTAACTAAATCAATTAATATCGGATCAACTTGAACTTCTTTTTTGCCAGAACCAGATAGAGCCCTTGTTCTAGTATATCACCAGAGGATCTTAACAACTTTTATTTTTGAAAAAAAAAAAATTGTTTTTGAATAATTTAACATAATAGGATCATACGAATTAGATGTGTGCTGTAATTGTCTGAAAAATTCTATTTTGTTTTAAGCTGCCGGTCTATTGGTCCCTCTTGAGCGATATTCAAATCCACAATCTTTCATTTTCCGGAAGATACTCTCTCTAAGCTATTGTTGGTCTACTTTATACTACCTTTTTTCTTTAAGCGAAGAGAGCAGAGAAAGCTAATATTTACGCGATATCCTTCCGCGGGGAATCGTAATAACTTAATAATAATAATTAGTGCGAACAAGCAAACACACATACTAACATATATGAAAAAGAGGAGTAAAATTATGCAAAATGCAGTTCAAAGAAATTTTACATTTGATCGCTTATCTTTGTGGCTCTTTGGAGCTGACATGTGATATTTCCAGAAAATAGCAGAAAATTCAATTTGAGCGGAAACGCCTCACAGGATTCACGTACTCATATACTTATAGAGGAAAATGTGAAGTCATTTTAACTTCAACAAGGTTTGTGACTAAATATAATACCAACCAAGATCGAGTGTGTTTTTGAGAGATTTGACAATTGTTGGTGACCAGTCATACCTCCAGGATTCTGTATTCGAAGTCTTTTAAATCTTTCTCTCGAACAAATCAGTCTAATTCCAGTACATCTTACCGCTACTCCGAAAAAGTTTACGAGCGATAAAATATTGCACGTCCTGGTCCATAAAAAAAAGAAGTTCGTTTTAAGCGTCCTAACACCTACCTGATACAAAACGTATCTAATGCAAAATTAATGGAAAAAATCTCAAACACAAAACTTTTATTTACAAAACCAAATTTCTTTCCATCTTGCCAAGCAGAGAGTAATACTATACAGATTTTTATTTACGAAAAAGGCCCAGATTTTTGGAATTCACTTCGAAGGCAATATACCTAAAGATAAGCCAACGCAATTAAAAACAGCAGCAACAGCATGGAATAAATCGTTATGTTTGTAGATTTAATCCAGATAGTGTCCCGTACAAAACTTGGCTCTGTGCGTTCTAAAAGCTTTCAATTTATCAATATCTGGTAGAATTCCAAGTTAAAAACTTTTCTGCCTGAAGTGGTTTAATAAATCGATGGATGGCAATTAGGGCACTTTAGATAGTAATTAAAGAAGCGAAATAGGAATTTGTTTCTTCTATTTATTTTTATATGTACATACATTCTTTAGCAGGGGCCAGAGGTTAATGTAATGTAAAGAATTGTATAAGGCATTTACGTTTGTATACTTCTTGAGAACTTTATTCAACATTCTTGAGCTTATGTTAGATGTGGTCTGTAATTAAACCATTTACAACAATCCAAAAATGTTCAAACTGATCAGTGGTTTGAACAAGATGAGCTGCTCACAAGGATATCTCTTACCTTTAGCTATGTCTAATTTTGTTAGCCAGTTTCGTGGTTGGCATAAATATTAATCTATGCAAAATTTCTTCTTATTCTTTTTACTTAGATAGAGGATGGTCGTAGAGAGAAACTTGAAACTACATTAATACAACTCAGATCAACATGTTAAACAATTAAAGGTTTTTATGCTCCACTAGTCATGAATATATACATATGCAAACATTGCAGCCAAAACTAAGCTTGTCACTCATATAAGAATACCAGGTATTAAGGGAGTGGGTTTGTAATTTTATGAGATTCAAATTGTATAATATATCAGACTCTCTATTTCATCCCACAAGTTGTCTATGGAAAGCAGAAGCGAGGACGATCCGACTTGGTATCATAGTTTGTTGTGATGCCAATGCTCACTGTACGATCTTAAGGAGCTCGGACGTCAGCAACTATGGCGTATTTTAAAATTTGTTCACCATCTAAGAAGTATTGCCAAGGAAACTCCCTCCCACCACCGTTACATAAACATATTCCACATTGTTTTAAGCCCCAAGCTCTCGACCGATTATGTGAGAAGTCACTGGAATATGCGATTTCCAAGGAACTTGGAAAGCAGGTGGTCGCTTAATAAAATTGCAGTTTTACCAAACATTACCGACCTTTTAGAAGGCTATTTAGATAAACTGGCTTATAGGATGGTTGCATAGTTCGTTGGATTTGTAAGCTTGTGACCCTTGGCATGCCGTTATCCAGTTAGTATTTAGCTACCATTGTATTCGCTTTACCAAGCTGGGTGACACATCGAAAAGTAGTTTCAAATTTAATAACTTTTGCTATTTAAGAAATCGTCGGAAAAATTAGTGAGCAAAGTGGATACTTAAACAGGAATCTATTAAATATGGTAATTTTAAATAATTTGAAAATCCAGTATTAAATAGAAAAAATTTCCTAAGATAAGCACTAAAGGTAAAAGTTAGAAGTAGAAGGTCCCAACCTTTAGCATTTTTGGGAAGACAAAATGCAAAAAATATACATTTTTGGACAAAGGTAATTTGAAGAACAAATGAATTTTGTTATATGAGTACATTGTTTTAAATTTTCTTATGTCAACAGGTTGAAAAATCTTTCTTCTGGGAAGTTGAGGTTCCTGGGCTTTCTGAGGAGAATTCAACCCCAAACATTTTTCTTTCAATGTAGAACAGTCTGGTGTAGAAAATATTTTCAATAAAAGAATGTCTGCATGCTGGCGTAGAGAATGTGTTTGGTCAACTGAAAGCTCACTTCAGGAAACTAAGACGAGGACTAGAAGTAAACATTGAAAATGTAAATTTTATCATAAATGTTGCTGTATAATGCAATATATGGTTTTACGAAACTGTAAATCCAACAGAAGGCAGCAGCTACAGAGAAGCATAACGAACAAAGACGAATACTTTTCTGGAAATTTAATTAGAAAACAATAGTGAAATATTTCCGTAAGTAAATAACAATTTTATTTGTTTAATATCATTGCCAATATTTTGGTTGTTTCCCTTAATATTTTCATGACTTTATCATAATTTTCGATGCTCTTGTTTAAAGATCTTCAAAAAACTTCTTCCTCTAGCTTGGCAAACGCCAGGAAGCTGCCATTCAAATTTTGTCATTTATTTTATTTTAGGTGCCACACGTGTTGACGTAGATCCTGGCATTGACGACGAATCCGAATACGTTTCTTGCAAACCTTATTCTCAAAGCAATGACAGCGGCCATTGTAGTTCCATCTGAGTCTCTTTTATTTCTAAATATGAGAAATTTGCTTTACATTTACAAACCCTTAAAAATATAATATTTACCAAAACAAAAGCTTACTACCATCGTCTCCTTGATTTTGTAGCTTCCCATATATTCATTATTTAAGTATAATATTCTTATTCTGAGGGCGAACCACCAGTAGGACCAATCTTTTGCTTCTCAGCTCTAAAATGATTATATTTTTTAAATCAGCGATCCATGAAGTATGCTATTTTACGCCCACCTATATTTTTATACCGTAGATGAAATCATAGGGTATACTAAGTTTGTCATTCCTTTTGTAACGCATAGAAATAATAATGGTAGTGAAAAATGAAATTTTTGTATAGCAACTCTATAAAGGAGTTACCCGATTTGTCTTATTTTCGAATTTAACTCTAGTTTTCTTTTAAAAGCCCAGGTGCAAAATTTCAGCTCTAGGTAAACGCGTTTTCGAGTTATTGTGAGGACGGACAGACAGACGAACGGACAGATGAACTGACGGACAGACGGACATGCAAAAATCAAAATAACTTTTAATTTTATGCGTGGGTGTCCAATCCACTTTGCTCTACCAAAATTATTTCTAGGTGTTACAAGCGGAATGACAAACTTAAAATACCCTTTGGATTTCCTCTGGGGTATACAAATGGACTGCTCCTCCTTGGTGCTACCATGTAAAAAATTGGGATTTTTACATATATTCAGAAAACCATCAGTCGTAAACGTTTTTTTGGTACTGAAAAGCTCTTCAAAATATTGAATCCTACGAAATTGTTCATAATCAGTTTTAATGTCCGACGAACCGTTCTAGTAATGTATGTGAAAAACCACTTTAACGATCAAACCTGTAATAAATAATAACACTGATTGGTGACCACACCAAATTACAAACGGGTATTCAACTAGGGTATCATAAGAATTGGTCTGTTAGACCATTTATAGCTTTTTTACTTGTTTTTAGACGATTTAGGTATAAAACTGTTTAGGCTGAATGCGTAGCTCGCGCAATTTCAATTGCCACTACAATGTTTTTTAATGTCGTTTTCATTTGAACATCAGGTTCACTCTGGAAGTAACTCAAGTGCTCACTCGAAAATTGCATTGGGTAATTGAAGTAAGTGAACCGCACAAGAAAAAACTATTAGTAATTTGGTATTAAATATACATAAGTTCGATTGAACCGAGTTGCCTTCAGAGCGAACCCGATTGTTCAAACGAAACCAACATAAATGCATTTGAAAATTATCCGCGCGACTGACATTTATTAATTTCAATTTAATAAAAACAAGAACACACAATTCTTCAGAATTGTATTAAATGAACTTTATTTAGTAGTGAATTAACAAGAACCTCTTTGGAGGTGTTTTCCGTTTCTCAAATAAAGAACAACTGAACTTAACTGATATCTAAACACAAGAACAAGTAATTCATTGTGTACTACTTATTTCAACGGTGTCTCTTTCTATTCATGTCTTATCTGCAGGTTCTCATCATTCTTTGATTCGACGGTCTTTATTCTTATGGTAGCTGATTGAGCAGTCCCATCATTGGTTGAGCTTTCTTCAAGGTTTGCATGCTCTTTATGAAGTGAAGAAGCTCAGGTCTGATGTCTTGAGGTATCATGTTTGTCACGTTTTGGTGACCTGAGTATGGGAATGTAACTCCCCCATCCTTTAACTGATGATTCTCCTGAATTATCTTTACGTTAAGCCCTTTTCGCCTATAAAATATAATTAACAATATTATTAATATCAATATTATGCTCCCTATTCCTAAACCATAATTAACCACTTTGTGGAACTTCAACTCTTGGATCTCCATAATATTATTCTCTTGGTTTAGAGTAATTTTTTCGAAAACTAGTGCAACATCTTCTAGAAGTGTATCTCCTTCATTCGGTATTACGAAACTTTCAGTGATTTCATATATCCAATTACTGAATGTTCTATTATATATTTTAATAGAACAATTATTAAAATTTATTATAAAATTTCCATTTAAGAGAAATCTTCTTTCATTACAAGAACATTTGAAAGCTTTGTTTTTCATGCTATTTAATATTACAAAGTCATTTCCTATCTCTATGATCTCTTCTTCTGGACTATTAACTAATTTACAATTTCTTTCCACTGTACAATGTTTACTTAATTTTAGTTCTTGTAAACTCAAATTAGTCTGGAATGCAAAAGTCTTGTTTCTAATCCTAACTATATACTCAAGTTCTTCGTCAATTTATTTTCTATTTGAATTTCCTTTGGGAACTATCAATTTTTTGCCTGATTTTAAAAATCCTATTGGAATTTTTATAGCAAAAAGAATGGCATCGTCCCTATATTTAGCTATTCCAGCTTTAATGTTACTTAATTTTTTCAAATCAATTGCGTATTCTTTGATTTCTTGATCACTTAATATATTCGGATTAACTATTCCTACTCCAGCTGAAATTATGTTATCTTGAATATGATCTATTTGTTCTTCTAACGCGTTTATTCTCAGCTGTTGCTCAAAAAATACATCTTGGTATAATATTTTCTTTTCAAGATCTCTGATGTCTTTTAATTCGGTAATGATCTTATTTCTATCTGCTTCTATAATATTTTTTAATAATGTGAAGGAATTATTGAAGTTTTCGTTAATTTTAATTTGTTGATTAATTGTTTTTATTACTCTCTGGTTGTTATTGTCCGTTACTTTCAAGTGTGATTCAATATCTAATTTGTCATCTGCATCAAGTGTTCCGAAAAGCCATTTTAATCCCTTTCCTACTAGATTAATTAACCCTCTTTTACTTCTATTAGGTTATAGTGTCAAAGTTTTACTTTTGATTGAGTTAATTTTATATAATAGCGAATTTTTGTTAGTAACATTTAATGCTTCGATATTACGTTCCAGATTAGTAATATTATCTAAAATTTCGTTGGGGTGGATTATATGAAGAACTATATCAAATCTACTTACAATCTCTACTTCGTCTACCTTCATTTCCGTAAATCCAGATTCGAATAAATTTGTTCAATTGTCAGCGTTGCTTAGTTTTAGTGGATCATGGCTAGGACCAGCATCCATATGAACATGGTTTTCGAAAATATTACCTATAAATTTAAAAAGAAGTTTTATATTATTTTCGTGGATTTTCGATAATTTATATTTTCTAAACTTCGGTTATTCTTTATGCCGAAGCGATTTGTAATTTTTTATGAAACCTGTTGCTCTAGTTTATACATAGTTTGCGCGATTTTTATTTCGTTTAGTTATCGTCTATTTCTTTTTCTCATTAATTTGTTTGCGTATAATTTCAAAGTCAACTTTGCGATTTTGCACAAAATTCTTCAACATTTCTGGAACTAAATTCGTCATCGAAAATAAACCTTTTGATTTTTCCTCGCATTGAGATAAATTGTTTAAGTTTTTCTACTATTGTGCGACTGTTTCTATCCTCTAGATAGAAGATTATTGCAAATTTTGAAAACTTGTCGATGAACTTCATAAACGAATGTTTACTACTGATATAAACGTCGACATGTGTTATTTCATCGATCGTCGAAGGTGTTTCTCTTAAATGAAACTTATTTTTTATTGGTTGCCGATCATATTTGGCTGAAGAACAGATTTCGCAATTATTTATTATTTTCCATATTTCTGTTCTGAGGTTTGGGTTGTAAATTTTCTTTTGCATTCCTTCATAAGTAGAGAAAATCCCGGAATGTCCTGCTTCATTCTTGTGAAATTATACTATTTGCTTTTTTTAACCTTACCTCGTCTTCTATATCCATGGCGAAGTAAGTGCATTTAACAAATTTAAAAATGCTACGGCTCGGATATAGCGTATCTAGCTTTTGTTGTAATTGATTATAGTCGTGATCACTCAAATTTCTATAAATTCTTATCTTACATTTATTACTTAAATATCATATCAAAATGTCGCTCACTTTGTCATTAATCAGATCACTTCTATCGATAAAAATCCTTATATTTCTGAAAATAGTTTCAATTTCTTTTTCCTTGGTTTCTACAAATATTACCTGTAACTTAAATCTATTAACCACGGTGTTATGAATTATGGAATTTTTATCGATTTAATTTAGTAATCTAAATGTATTTGAACTTAGCATTATATAATTTCTGTTGCTTATCACTCATAAAGTTGTAGTTAAGATGATTTTCTAATTTTGTATATAGTAAGCTCTGCCCTGTCAATCATTTTTGTTTTTTGTGAAATATATTATTATCTCTCCAATATCAAACGAGTACACATTTACTTTAGCGTAAAAGATTTCACTCTTGTTACCAAACCATTGGCGTTTTTTAAAACTTACAGTCCACAAACCTAACACACGGTTTCGAGAATAGGTATATGATCTTCTAAATTTTCTTGTTGAGAATGAATGGTTAATGCCTGTAACGATTCTCCTCTACCGTCATCTTCTTCGTAGATATTTATTTGTTCGCATTTTTTATTTAATGTTTCATTTAAAATGTCATTAGGGTTTTCATAAATGGAAATTGTATCCAAATTTTCGATACTGGTGTTCAAGTCTGCAACACATTCTGGAAACATTTCATTTAATGTATCACTTAAATCGTTTTCTAGTGAATTACAAGTGTTTTGGTTTGTATTACTTTCGTTATCAGTCCTGTTAACTGAATTAATTTCTTGAGTTTCGACGTTTATCCCACTCAAAAAGTCTACAATTCTATTTTCCTTTAATTTGATATATCCAATTTTAATGTTATACTCCCCTAATTGAATAAGCCATCTTTGGATTCGAGGGTTTATATCCTTGCCTGTAAATTTTATATGTAGCCATTTTATTGCCTGGTGGTCGGTTTGCAGTTCGAACTCTCTTCCAAATAGATACGGCCTAAAATATCTTAATCCCCAAACTACGGCTAAGAGTTCTTTTTCGATTGTTGGATAGTTCTGTTCGTGATTATTCAATGTTCGAGAGGCAAAACAAATAGGGTGGTCGTCTTGTGTTAAGACAGCCTCGATAGCAAAATTGCTTGCGTCTGTGATAATTTTGAACACTTTATTAAAATCGGGGTATCGAAGGATTGGATGGTTAGCTATAAGTTCCTTCAATTTTTCGAAGGCAGTAATAAAACAAGGATCATTCAGATTAACTTTAGAATTTTTCTTCAAATACTTGGTTAGCGGTTGAGCAATTTTTGCATAATTTTTCATGAACTTTCGATAATATCGGGTGATTCCCAGAAAAGACTTCATTTATTTCTGATCGTAGGGAGTCTTAAATTTTGGATGACTCCAATTTTCATCGGGTTTGGTCGTATACCTTCAGGTGTCAATATGTGACCAAGATATTCCTTCTCCTTTAGGAGAAAATTGCATTTGTCAACCTGTATTTTTAGCTCGGCTTCTCGTAGTTCTCTAAATATTTTTCGGATGCTGAGGATATGTTTCTCCAATGAGGTGCTGAATATAAGAATATCATCAAGGTAGACTACACATATTTTATTTATGTAGTCCCTGAGAATTGAATTCATCAACCTCTGAAATGTTGGAAGGGCGTTCTTTAAACCAACGGCATATTCATAATGTGCAATAGGAGTAGGGAACGCAGTCTTTATGCGGTCTTTAGCTTTTACGAAGATTTGGTGGAAACCTTTGGCTAAATCCAAAGTTGCAAAATAGTGAGCCTTTCCCAATTTATCCAATATATTATTAATATTGGGGATTGGGAATTTATCAATAACGGTAACTTCGTTTAACTCCCGATAGTCAATGACTATTCGCCACTTTTGTTTACCGGACTTATCTGGTTTTTTCGGAACTATCCAGAGGGGAGAGTTGTGAGGAGAATTGCTTTCTTTAATAATTCTTTGTGAAATTTTCGAATAGATTAGGTTATTGCTCATGGTAACGATTTCATGCTGTACTTCTTGGGTAAAGGAGAGTTTGTGTCCTTCCTTAAAGAATAATTTTTGATGGTACTTTAACAAATTCGCAATCGCTTTACCTCTTCTTCGTTCAGATGATCAGTTTTAGGTCATTCATTACGTGTCCTTCATTAATTTTCGGAGAAGTTATTTCATTTATTTCGTAGGGGTAATTTCGTCGTTTCTAATTGCCTTTTCCCTAAATTGACAATTGTTTTTATTGCTGTTAATAAATTCTGACCGATAATAGCGTCATAATTTCTTCCGTTCACTGCAATCACTTTCCACGAAATAGTACCATTTGTATGAAATTCTTTTGGAAGTGGGGTAATTATTTCAAAATCCACCATATTTACACCATTGATTGTAGAATAAAATAAAGGGTTCAAAAATGTTATTTCCAGAATATTTTCTAAAAGTAGGGGTTTAATAATGCTGGTTTCTGAACCAGTGTTAATGAGACATTTAAATTTTTTATGACCTAATGTAACAGTTATTATTGGCAATTTAGTTCTCGAGGCTCGAAGGAAAATTTTGTTGCTGAACATTTTCAACTTCCAACGGCTACATATGTAGTTATTGTTGGAGCCATTATTTGAATTAAAATTGTTACAATTACTGCCGAATCTCTTGGAATTTGAAACGTTAAGTCTTCCAAAACTGTTATATACATTTCTTCGAACTGAACTATTATTATTGTTATTTGGTATCTTATAATTGTTCGAACTATGTCCGTTATTATTAGATTTTGTTCAAGAAAGAATTTTTTGGGATTCTCCGGAATATAGCAAAAGCTAACAAATGTTCTAATTTGTTATTTCATCACACAACCCATTAATTTTTGGTGACAAGTTTTGTTCGAACCAAATCGGTTCGAATATAATTTTCTTAACACACAACTTCTGAAAAGAAAACATACTGAAAACAAAGCATAACATTTTTAATAAACTTATCTCTAATCTGATTACTCTTTATAAAAATACAGGTACACAACCCAAAAAAGCTATGTATTTGTCTTTTACATAGCACATTGAACGAATATAATACAAAATTATAGCCTCAACGAGCAGATCAAATAAAGATTATTTCCATTTGTTTAAACCAGTTAGATCCATGCTAAAAACTATTCCTGAAATAAGAACATATTACAAAAAATCATGTTAAAATTGAGATCTGAAAATAAAATAAATTCAATCTAATTACAATAATAACAAAAGCATTTCATGTAGCATACAATGCATGACACAAATATAATCAGATCAAGCCGATCAATTTGCAATTCTATCATTATCATCATTGCAAGTACTATCCAACGGAAATTTCTTCGCTACGTGATAAAGAAAATATTTTGTGTAAATATAATTCAATTTAACACAGCAGCATGGGTTGCTATAATTTTCTTGTTGCCATGCATTTTGGTTCGTTTCTATGCATATTATCGCTAGTACCGTATGATCACAGCTGCACTGCCAATTCTTGCAATCATGCGCGTCTGCCACTCCATCGGTCGTGTCGTGTGCAAGCAAAGGCTATATAAACGACAAGCTGACTGATCTCGGTCTCTTTTTGCACTTGGCATCGCTTGGGATAGGTTGACTAGGTAGGGACTAACATTTTATATCGGGTATCGACTGATATAGAACTTTTATTAATAAATCATTTTATTTTGGGCATTGACCGAAGTAATCATTTACTAACAAACACTTTATTTCGGGTTTTGACTGAAATAAAGAATCTTACTTCGGGTCTTGACTGAAGTCAAGATAACACTTTAAGTCGGGTATTGACTGATTTAAAGAGCATTATTTCGGGGATTGACTGAAATAATCACTTACTAACATACACTTTATTTCGGGTTTTGACTGAAATAAAGAATCTTACTTCGGGTCTTGACTGAAGTCAAGATAACACTTTAAGTCGTGTATTGACTGATTTAAAGAGCATTATTTCGGGGATTGACTGAAATAATCGTTTACTAACTGTTACAGCTCCTATGGCTGTACATAAAAGAAATTAAATGTAAAATAAAAAATGGAAGTAATAAACTAGGTAAATTGCTGATTGAAAGACTAACCTGCTCTTAATACGTTTATTGCGTAATCTTAAACCTAACAATATTTTAACAAATAAATAATTAAATTCAAGGAAAATAAAAAACAATAAAAGTAACAAAAATAAAGTAATTCAAAAAAATCTTAATTATTAACTTTACTCTTAAATTCTACTTATTGCTAATTATCTGCAATGAGAGAAATGAACAAATTAATAAAGCGCAAAAAAAGAATAGCAATTCAAATTCTATCAGAAAATTCAATATATAAAAAAGGAGTTAATTAATATCCTCTTGAAACAAAAAAAGGTTAGTAAGTTTTATACTTATTTATTTTCTGTAGTATACTCAACCCTGAATGGTGTAGCTAATCCCTCTACCTATTTCTGACCTAATTCTGGTTTCTGGATTGAACCCTTGAAAATCTCCCAAAAGGTTCAATACCAAGATATTGTCCCTTTCCTGAATCCGAAACCAAATCAGCAAAAAAAATCCCTGGAAATATCCCAAGGGATTTTGCCGCCGACTTAGCCTAGATATTGACCGGGATTTCTAATTAGTATGGAAATCGCCCAATACTACTGATTTCCCGATTGACTTGAGTTTCCTGCCACACTTCACTTGGATATATCCCGAAATGAAATGTTTTCTGAAACCTTGTACGTTAACCTTAGTCAATTGGATATTTCCCAAATCATCTTTGTTGAATAGTTAGTTACAAAAAAGGTGAGACAAAAATAACTTAGATTGCAGAATTTTATTCTTAGCTTGGTAATATCCCAAAACTGCGAATTAACTCTCCAATCTCAGTATATATAAAAAAAATTTAAATGAGAAATTCTCTGGTAATATCCCAGAATATTTTCCCTTTTTTATGACGAAAAAATATCTGAAATTATAGAAGTCTATTCTTAATTTGGTAATATCCCAAAATCGTGAATTTATTCTATATTTCACTGGTGTTTTTTTACTAAATAGAAAATTTCTGGTAATATCCCAAAAAAAATTCTATTTTTATTACCTGTGTGTGAAGATGGTTGTGGGAATAACCCTACAAAAAATTTGAGGACAAGTGAGCAGAAAAAAATGCTAGTGGCAATGGTCCAGCTAGCTGACTCTACTGGTGAAATACCGAGCAACAAGTGATTTTTCCTCTGAAATCTCCCCCTTGTTATATGGTTGGGGCCAGCTGCCGCCCATTGTTCTGTGGCTTCGCTTAGTTGCTGGCTATTGTTTCCGACTTTGCGCAAGTTCACCACGGCGCTGTGGGAGTTTTACGATTTTGAGATGACGGGGGCGCCACAATTTAAGTGTTGTGGTTTTGACATTTGTCATTGAATGACAAATTTATTTCTGTTCGTGATGTATTTTTGTTCAAGTTTATGTTTATTGGTTTGTTATATAAAAGTACACGTAAATTGTATTGTGTTTGTTATTCGTGAGGACATATACGTCCTGCAACAGAACCCTGCACTGGATATTGCAGATGAAAAGCTAAGTGATTCTTTTTTTAAAAGTTGTTTTCTTTTGGTTTCTGTTCAAACTAGTGATTTTGTATTAATTTTCAATTTTAGCTATGTTTGCTGGTGTTTACAGCATATGCTAGTCCTTGCGTGGACAGAAATTTAAATCTTTGAGTAGCTGAATGGTTACATTCAAATTTACCAAGGTGTTCCTTAAAAGGTCGTCTTTTTTTCGAAATCTTACATGAGATTTCAATTAGACTGGTGTATATGTATACATGCTGCTATGTTTAAATATAGTAAGACCTGGAACACCGCACAACTATATGGTAAATGTTAGGAATGTTCAACAGCCTGGCTGCTGCGTATATATATTTTTTACTTGTAAGTAAAAATTCGAAAAGTGGCACAGATTTCCGTCCACTGGAGGTATGTATATGCATTCTTTTATTTTATATATATACCGCCCTTTTTTTTAAATTTATATATTTTTATATATTTGTTTATATTTTTACAAACTATATTGTTTGTATTTTTTTTATATATATATATATATTTTATTATTATATTATATATATAATCTTATTTCGGTTGCTAATTGCAACAACTTCCGGCCCCGTTGATGCATTCCTTGTGCATTAACCAAATGACTGGATCATGTTTTATTTGAAAAATTGCACGAGCGCTTACCTTTGGTTTCGGCCAATGGTAATTGTACCAGACTACTTTGTTTTTAACCAATTGTAGTCTGATGCGCCGTCTTTTAAAAATAAATTATATCGCATCCTTTTCGATTTGCGGATGCGGTCCCACGGAATTGATTGCAATTCCTCGAACTCGATGCGTATGTGTTGCCCGTCGTTCGTATAGACATCATACTTTTTCTCGAGCGATGTTTTGGGAGTTTGGGTCTTGAGGGGTAGCTGTGATGTTAACTTTGATGAGGTGTCCAAGTCCTTTATGTCGCTTATGACTTTGTCCACGTGAATTGAACTGCTGGATCTTGGTTGCTTCGGAGGCAGAGGCATCTTAAACTGGAAATCTGCCTCTCTAGGCGGCGTGTTGAGGTCTGGCATACTTGGCAACGGTGGTGTCGGAGGCAATGGTGTGATCACCTATTCGACTGTTGCAGTAACTGCCAATTCTGCCCACGTCGTCTCAAGCTCGTTCATCAGCCCATCGTACATTACGTCTAAGATGTCTTCCATCTCCATTCTTTGACCTATTTTAATACTTCGGAAAAGTTTTATGTATTATTTGGTTAATATTTAAAAATAGGAATATATGGCCAGGACCCATACATGCATCAAACTTGACGTATACAAACATTTACGGACATCACAACTTACTTCCTTTACACCTTTATTGCAAATTGACTGGCAAGGGGCAAATTTTTTTAATGGGTCTTTGCAAACTATTGTTTGCTGTTTTTACAGACACCACTCTAACTCTGCCGTCCTTACCAGGGTGTAGCTCTTCAATGAGCCCCAACACCCATTTTGTTGGTGGTTGTTTTTCATCTTTAATGACGACAACTTGACCAATATTAATATTATTTTGTGGTGTATTCCACTTTTGTCTTTTCTGCAATTCGGTCAAGTATTCTGTTGACCATCTTTTCCAGAATTGTTGACGTAGTTGCTGAATCAGCTTCCATCGTCTTAGAAGGTGCATATTTGACTCTTCTTGGGTGGGCTCTGGTACAGCTAGTAGGGGTCTTCCTATTAGAAAGTGACCTGGAGTGAGAATTTCCAGTTGTTCTGGATCCGCAGTAATAGCGTGCAGCGGTCTGGAATTGAGACATGCTTCTATTTGAATAACTAATGTATTTAATTCTTCTATTGTTAAGGTTGTTGAACCTAAAATTCGACGCAAATGGTGTTTCATACTTTTTACACCTGCCTCCCAAAGTCCACCTTGATGTGGAGCTGCAGGAGGTATAAAATGGCATTTGATCCCCATGGCTGCAGTACTGTGAGCTGCTAGTTCACTTACTTCAGCGATTGCTTTTTTATATTCTTGCGGAAGAATTGTGTTTGCCCCAATAAAATTTGTTCCATTATCGGAATATATGTTAGCACATAAACCTCTTCTTGCAACAAATCTTTTGAATGCTGCGAGAAAGGCTTCAGACGTTAAGTCGGAAACTACTTCGATGTGTATGGCTTTTGTTGCCATACACACAAATAAACATAGGTATCCTTTGTAAGTTTTGGATCCCCGATATTTTGTGGTTCTGACATCAATAGGACCAGCATAGTCTAACCCCGTATTCTCAAATGGGTATGCCTGTGACACTCGAGGACTGGGTAGACTGCCCATGAGCTGCTCTTGTGTTGCAGCACGATGTCTAACACATATTACGCAGAGATGAATCCTTTTTTTAACGGCGTGTATTCCATTAATGAGCCAAAACTGACTTCGTATGGTATTTAGGACCAGTTGTGGTCCACCATGCAAAGTTTCTTTGTGGTAGTGATCAATCACTAAATTAGTTAAATGATGATCTTTGGGTAATATCACTGGGTGTCGTGTTGAGATTGGCAGGTCTGAATTTTGCAACCTGCCACCTACTCTCAAGACTGAATCTTTGTCGAAAAATGGACAAAGCCCTATTATTTTGCTATTTTTATTTAAATTTTCTCCAGCTTTTAACTGCTTGAATTCATTTTCAAATTCTTGCTGTTGTGTTTGCTGGATTACTCTTATTTTGGCTGTTTCTATGTCAGCTGGTGTCAATCTGCCTATGCTCCTTTCTTCTTTATGTCTACAATTATGGACGAATCGGAGACATTGTGCAGTGAGAAGCAACAATCGTTTGTATGACGAGAATCGCTTAATTATTGTTTCGAGCCCTTCGCTTTTTTGCATTGCAAGAGCTTTTACTGTCTTTAATTCGTAAGACGTCTCTATGCTAAGGCTTTTATCTTGTGGGCAGTCTTGGCTTGGCTGCCTTAACCAACTAGGACCTGTCCACCATGGCTCACAGTCTTGAATGCTCATTGGCATTAGACCTCGTGATGCCATGTCAGCAGGATTATCCTTTGTAGGTACATATCCCCACGTATTATTTAGGTTACCTTCTTGTGTCTCGGTAACTCTGTTTGCCACATATGTTTTCCATTTATTTGGATGACCTGATATCCAGGCCAATACGATTTTTGAATCGTTCCATGAAAAACTGCTGACTTTACTCATATGCATGTCAGCTCGAACTTGACTTAGTAGTCTAGTTAACAATACTGCTCCACTTAACTCAAGTCTTGGCAGAGTAATTGGTTTTGCGGGAGCGACTCGAGTTTTTGACACGAGCAATGTTGTTTTTGTTGTGCCGTCATTGTCTTGAATTCTCATGTAGACGACAGCTGCGTACGCTGAATTTGATGCGCCGCAAAACCCACGCAGTTGACAGTTGTCTCTGTCTTGCTTGGTATGTATCCAGCGAGGAATTTTTATTTTTGATATGTGAGGCAGCTGTATCTTGAGCTTCTTCCGTTCCTCGCTGAATTGTTCTGTTCACTACTTCGCCAAAGTATTGTCTGATACTTTTGGTCATCCTTATGTATCTTAATCATTCGATACATCTTCTCTATATCGGCAGTCACTGCATATCTATGAACACGCCATTTTAGCAATGTTGAGTACAACTTTGGTTGTAACGTGGAACCTGTCAACATTTGTTCGTTGAGGCTTCTCCCGTTTGATGACTTTGCAGAAGCATCAAATACTACTCTTAATTTGGTAGTAGTGCTGTCCTTAAAAACAGCATGATGGGGTAAGTAATACCTCTGGGTATTCGCATTTTGTGTGGTTTTATTTACCTTACACATATGCCCCCGGTCTAAATATTCTTGAATACATTTATGATATTCAGCTCGTATGTCGGCAGCTCGCTCGAATTTTTTCTCGAGTTAAGCGAATCTTTTTAACGCCATTATCTTTGATTCCCCAAGCTCGGGAACCTTGCCTGCTTTGAATGGCAGCTTCACTTCATAACTGCCATTATCCAGGCGTTTATGATTCTCACTGAAGAATTGCTCACATTGCTCTTCTTCTTTAGTGAGTTTACGTTTTGGGTTGAGCTCTTCCCATTCCCAAAATTTCCGCACTTGATTATTCAGCTGTGCTAAGTCATCAGCACTACTTGTGGTAAATGCAGAAAAAATTTCATTTTTGTCCACTTGATTTCGTGGTGCTGTTGTTTCTCCGAAAAGAATCCACCCTAGCTTTGTATTCTGTGCTATGGGGGTCCCTTCAGGTCCACTTTTAATTCCCTTGCATAGAATTTTTGCATAGGTATTCACACCTAACAACAGGTCTATTTTCCCTGCTTTTAGGAACTCTGGGTCTGCTAAAGGCGCCTTTTATATGAGTCCAATCAGAAGACCTTATGTGTGTTGGTGGGAATATATTAGTTATCTTCTTGATAACATAAGCCCGCAATGGGATTTCAAAATCAACTGAGGTGGCTGATCTCACATGGACAGACACTTCTTTGTTTGCCTTTGCCACTTGTGTAGATCCCAATCCGGTAATTTGAAGTGACGTTGACACGCCTTTCAGTTGTAAGGATTGAACAGCCGCTTCGGTTATAAAGGAACTTTGTGATCCTAGATCAACCAAAGCCCGCATGGGAATTGTTATCCCACTTCTGTCCCTAACATGTACTATAGCCGTATCTAATAGTGCTTGTTTGGCTTTCTGTTTATTTGAACAAGCATTTGCCGAAGTTGATGGGACAGAATTTTCTGACTGTCTTGATTGTATGGTCTCAACAGCCCTTGGCTTGTTTGAAGACATGTTTTTGTCTTCATGAAGCCATGTGTGATGACGCTTGTCACACTTGAAACATCCATTTTTATTTGAACATGCTTCTTTGTTGTGTCGTTTTAAGCAATTTGTGCAAAGCTTGTTCTTTATCACAAGTTCACGTTGTGCATTAAAACCCTTTTGTTTAAATTGTGTGCATTTGTGGATTGTATGTTCTCCTTTGCAAACCGGGCACCTTTTACTCATCGTACAAGATCCATTATGTCTTTGTAGACAGTTAAAACAAATATTATGCTTCAACAGGATCTTCCGACGAGTGTCAATATTATGCCGTCGGAAATCATCGCAGTTTTGTATGCGATGGTCTCCCTTACATACCACGCAACCATATTGTTCGTTGACGTGATAGTTTAATGATTTATTTTGTCCATGTTTGTTTATGGCAACATAACCCACCTTACTTGGGTTAATAGCTTCCAAAGTTCGTAAGCGAGATTCTAGGAAACAAAACATTTCCTTTAACTCTGGAATCTCTGTACTCTTGGAAATTGATTGTTCCCATAGAGTTCGAGTTTCCATAGGTAGTTTTTGTGTTATTATAAAAATAATTATTGGATCCCAGGTCTATGTACCTATTCCAAGGGATTCCAATTCATGTAAACATTCCTTTGTTTTATCATGTAGATTTTTCAGGCTACTTTCATGTTCACCTTTTACTATAGCTTGATTAAATAAGGCTTTGAGTTGTGTTAACACTAATACCTTTTTATTATTGTAGCTTTGTGTCAACTCTGCCCAAGCTGGTTGATAATTAGTACTAGTTACATCGTATTTTCGCAATATCCTTTCTGGTTCTCCAGATAGATTGGACTTTAAATAGTGCAACTTATGTACTAAGGGAATTTGAGAATCTTTGTGAATCAAAGATTCAAACATATCGTGGAAAGATCTCCACTTTGTGTAATCACCATCAAATTTCGGAATTTCAATGCTAGGCAATTTTATTTCCGTTTTGTGGTCATTGATTACACTTGCCTCTGGTTTAGTTACCTTTGGCATTTGGAGCTCTTGAAGCTTTGATAGCTGTTCTTGGAGCTCCCCTAAGAATCCGAAGTATACTCCTTCGCATTCCTCAAAAACATGGCTAGTTTCGTAGTCGTTGAGTGCTGTTTCCTCAAACTCTACCAATAATTTTTGATGATTAGTCAAAAATTGTTCCCACAAATCCTCAATGCTTCGGGTTCTTTGCTTCAGATAACCATTAGTTAACTGTTGCCCTGAACCTACTCTCTCTTCATAATTAGAGACAGCATGAGTTAAAACTTTTTTGAAAGCCCTTTGTCTCTTTATAAGTGCTTCCATTTTAATTTAGTTTTCCTTCACCAGATACAAAGAAAAATTTGAATTGCTATATATTTTTATATTGTTATGTTATATTATTATGCTACCGGTTTATTCGGCTTTGAAGGACCAATGTTACAGCTGCTATGGCTGTACATAAAAGAAATTAAATATAAAATAAAAAATGGAAGTAATAAACTAGGTAAATTGCTGATTGAAAGATTAGCCTGCTCTTAATACGTTTATTGCGTAATCTTAAACCTAACAATATTTTAACAAATAAATAATTAAATTCAAGGAAAATAAAAAACAATAAAATTAACAAAAATAAAGTAATTCAAAAAAATCTTAATTATTAACTTTACTCTTAAATTCTACTTATTGCTAATTATCTGCAATGAGAGAAATGAACAAATTAATAAAGCGCAAAAAAAGAATAGCAATTCAAATTCTTTCAGAAAATTCAATATATAAAAAAGGAGTTAATTAATATCCTCTTGAAACAAAAAAAGGTTAGTAAGTTTTATACTTATTTATTATCTGTAGTATACTCAACCCTGAATGGTGTAGCTAATCCCTGTACCTGTTTTTGACCTAATTCTGGTTTCTGGATTGAACCCTTGAAAATCTCCCAAAAGGTTCAATACCAAGATATTGTCCCTTTCCTGAATCCGAAACCAAATCAGCAAAAAAAATCCCTGGAAATATCCCAAGGGATTTTGCCGCCGACTTAGCCTAGATATTGACCGGGATTTCTAATTAGTATG
Organism: Dioctria linearis; assembly: GCA_963930735.1. Taxonomy (NCBI): domain Eukaryota; kingdom Metazoa; phylum Arthropoda; class Insecta; order Diptera; family Asilidae; genus Dioctria; species Dioctria linearis. The sequence continues at coordinate 31,058 of CAWVNZ010000626.1, forward strand.
GAAATCGCCCAATACTACTGATTTCCCGATTGACTTGAGTTTCCTGCCACACTTCACTTGGATATATCCCGAAATGAAATGTTTTGTGAAACCTTGTACGTTAACCTTAGTCAATTGGATATTTCCCAAATCAACTTTGTTGAATAGTTAGTTACAAAAAAGATGAGACAAAAATAACTTAGATTGCAGAATTTTATTCTTAGCTTGGTAATATCCCAAAACTGCGAATTAACTCTCCAATCTCAGTATATATAAAAAAAATTTAAATGAGAAATTCTCTGGTAATATCCCAGAATATTTTCCCTTGTTTATGACGAAAAAATATCTGAAATTATAGAAGTCTATTCTTAATTTGGTAATATCCCAAAATCGTGAATTTATTCTATATTTCAGTGGTGTTCTTTTACTAAATAGAAAATTTCTGGTAATATCCCAAAAAAAATTCTATTTTTATTACCTGTGTGTGAAGATGGTTGTGGGAATAACCCTACAAAAAATTTGAGGACAAGTGGGCAGAAAAAAATGCTAGTGGCAATGGTCCAGCTAGCTGACTCTACTGGTGAAATACCGAGCAACAAGTGATTTTTCCTCTGAAATCGCCCCCTTTTTATATGGTTGGGGCCAGCTGCCGCACATTGTTCTGTGGCTTCGCTTAGTTGCTGGCTATTGTTTCCGACTTTGCGCAAGTTCACCACGGCGCTGTGGGAGTTTTACGATTTTGAGATGACGGGGGCGCCACAATTTAAATGTTGTGGTTTTGACATTTGTCATTGAATGACAAATTTTTTTCTGTTCGTGATGAATTTTTGTTCAAGTTTATGTTTATTGGTTTGTTATATAAAAGTACACGTAAATTGTATTGTGTTTGTTATTCGTGAGGACATATACGTCCTGCAACAGAACCCTGCACTGGATATTGCAGATGAAAAGCTAAGTGATTCTTTTTTTAAAAGTTGTTTTCTTTTGGTTTCTGTTCAAACTAGTGATTTTGTTTTAATTTTCAATTTAAGCTATGTTTGCTGGTGTTTACAGCATATTCCAGTCCTTGCGTGGACAGAAATTTAAATCTTTGAGTGGCTGAATGGTTACATTCAAATTTACCAAGGTGTTCCTTAAAAGGTCGTCTTTTTTTTCGAAATCTTACATGAGATTTCAATTAGACTGGTGTATATGTATACATGCTGCTATGTTTAAATATAGTAAGACCTGGAACACCTCACAACTATATGGTAAATGTTAGGAATGTTCAACAGCCTGGCTGCTGCGTATATATATTTTTTACTTGTAAGTAAAAATTCGAAAAGTGGCACAGATTTCCGTCCACTGGAGGTATGTATATGCATTCTATTATTTTATATATATACCGCCCTTTTTTTTTAAATTTATATATTTTTATATATTTGTTTATATTTTTACAAACTATATTGTTTGTATTTTTTTTTTTATATATTTATATATTTTTTATTATTATATTATATATATAATCTTATTTCGGTTGCTAATTGCAACACTAACAAACACTTTATTTCGGGTTTTGACTGAAATAAAGAATCTTACTTCGGGTATTGACTGAAGTGAAGATAACACTTTAAGTCGGGTATTGACTGATTTAAAGAGCATTATTTCGGGGATTGACTTGAATAATCACATACTAACATACATTTTATTTCGGGTTTTGACTGAAATAAAGAATCTTACTTCGGGTCTTGACTGAAGTTAAGATAAGACTTTAATTCGGGTATTGACTGAATTAAAGCATATTGTATCTCGGGTCTTGACTGAGATCACAATAACTAACATTAACACTTTATTCCTGGTCTAGACGGGGACAAAGAATTGTTCTAATAAAATATTAGAACAAAGGATCTTAACATTAGCTTAAAGCCAACCTCCTCAAATGCCAAGTTTAGATCGGTGAGTACCAGCCACTTGTAACATTTTAATACTTATTCATATATCTATTTGACTATATTTTGACTTATATACACATATATATATTATACATTTAATGTGCATATCTATTTTACACATATATTTTTATTACATTTTCTGACGATCTTATATTATAACTTGGTGCTAATAAGTGTTTTAGTGTAATACAAAAATCTCAGACCCAAACTTATGTACAGAGTTTTGTCTCAACATATTTATTTTTGGAGATCGTGCATTACGAATCTGTGTTATTAAGTGTGTTTTCTAGTGTGTGTGCATCTCTTACCTAATTCCTTATATTTAATCTGATCTGAATACAAGTAGTGAGAAAATCCAAGAAACAAGTGTCAGTTTAAGGAACGTTAAAAGAAGTGGACAGTGTTTTTGTAGCTATAAGAAGATAGACCACTGATCTTAATCCATAATTATCAGTGCATTCATTGCAGTCTTCAGTAAATTCAAATTTGCGTGTACGTTCTAACTACGGGCAGTACAGTTTATGGTCCTTCGAGCCGAATTTAAGGTCTAGTGTTTTATTTTGTCAATCCTTTAAACCTGTCTGCACTTCAAAAACTTTTGGGCAACCAAGCCACCTCTGCAATAATTTTCGAAAAATCGTTCGATAACTACACCAATACGAACGAAAGGTTTTATTTCTGAGCGATTAACCGCTCTAAGTGAAATTTGGTCAGATTATAAGAAAGATCACTATACAATTATCCAAGCCACGCAAGCCTTGGAAGATAGTGAACTTCAAAAGTACGATTATTTCGCAAACGATCAATTTTCGAAAGTGGAAAACAAATACTTTATGTTTCGAGGTATTCTTAGGTATGCATTAGATGCATTCGAAACAAAGGTTGAATCAAGTCCAAAATCAGAACATGAAACTTCATCGTCTCTGAGACTACCGAGCATCACAATCCCACAATTCTCAGGTTCTTATGATTCCTGGAGACCTTTTCACGATTTATTCAATTCCCTGGTGCATTCAAATTCTGCGTTATCTCCGGTGCAGAAATTGCATTATTTGAAATCAAGTGTATCTGGAGAAGCAGAGCACTTATTGCGTCAATTTCCTATGATCAACTCGAGATATGACAGCGCATGGAAGATATTGCTTGAAAGGTATGATAATAAACGAGTTTTGGTAAATGCCCAATTGATCTACCTAAAGCAGCTCACGAATCAGCCAAGGCTATCAAACCTTGCTAGATAAGTCTTCCGAATGTATCTTCGTACTCGAGGCATTGTAAGTTTCCACTAAGCAATGGGATGCAATTCTCATCTACATGGTGGTACAATGTTTACCAGCAGAAACGCACCGTGCATGGGAACAAGAGGTCAATACTGCAGAAGGACTTCCAACCTTCGAATCCTTAAAATTACTTTTACAATCTCGATTTAGAATTTCAGAAGCCATAGTCGATAACAAACCGTCCCTAGCCTCCAAGAATGCTCAAGTCCCAAGAGCATCAACCCATTTTACTTCATCTACCCAAGCATGTACCTTGTGCAAAGAGCAGCACCGATTATTTAAATGTCCGAAATTTATAAAACTCGATGTAGGCAAAAAATTCAAAATTGTCACATCAAAACAATTGTGTAATAATTGCCTATCAAAAGGCCATAGCACGAAAACTTGTACGAGTAAGTTTTCATGTCAGCGATGTGGAAGGTGGCATCATTTTTTTCTTCACAGGAATAATGCCACTCCAAGGGTCTCGACGCAATTCAAGCCAAGGGAGCAGCACTCAGAAGCTCAACCTTGTAATTCACCTTCCACATCCAATAAATCTCTCCATACGCTTCACGCAAAAATACCAACGTACCAAAGAAGCACTGCTTGCCACAGCATTGTTAAACGTTCCTACCAAAAAGGGAAACATGTTGGTATTAAGGGCACTGATAGATTCAGGCTCTCAAGTTTCATTTATAACCCAAGCCGCCGCACGTAAGCTGCAATCATCCACTACAAACGTGGAAATTCAAATCACTGCCTGGGAAAAACTGAAACTACAAATGTTCAAAAACAAACTGTATTGAACATTTAACCTTATTCAACCACAACTAAGGCAACTACAGTTACAGCCCTTATAGTGGATACAATTACGGACATTTTACCTCCTTCAACCATTCCAAACAAAGAATGGAATCATATACATCAGCTACAACTTGCCGATCCATTTTTCTTTAAACCAGGAAAAGTTGACCTGCTTTTAGGAGCAGATGTATATAGTGAAATCTTCTTGGAAGGTTTACGAAAAGGTCCCCCAGGAACACCTGTTGCCCAAAACAGTACCCTCGGATGGATACTCTTCGGAAAACTCCAAAATACTTCCACATTTTTAAAGGCATCTGCGTTAACAGCAAAAGTTCACTACGACGACGACTCTTCACTGAAGTTAATCCAGGAAGAGAAGAGTTTTATAAAAAAAACTCATGTTCGTAACGCACAAGGCCGTTACGAAGTTCGTCTGCCTTTCACCGCAGAAAGTCCAAGTTTAGGCGACTCTCGTGGTATGGCATTACGTAGGTTCTACAGCCTAGAACGGCAATTAGAACGTAATCCTGAACTTTATCAGGAATACAGAGCTTGTATAAACGAATACAAGACATTAGGTCACATGACAGTGGCTAGCAAGATAGTAAGGAACGAGCAAAGCTACTATCTTCCTCATCATGCTGTGATCAAAGATAGCACCACTACAAAGGTTCGCGTCATCTTTGATGCTTCGGCAAAAACAACTAATGGAAAACGTCTAAACGAACAGCTGCATACTGGTCCAGTACTGCAGTCTGAACTCTTTTCCATCATTCTCAGATGGCGAAAGTATAAATTCGCTATGTCGGCTGACATAGAAAAAATGTATAGAATGATAAAGGTTCAAGCTCCAGATCAAAACTATCAAAGAATAGTTTGGAGAAATAATCACAACGAGCCTATACAAGATTACAAATTAACCACCGTAACCTTTGGCACCACGCCAGCCCCATAACTCGCAATAAAAACGCTCAATCAGCTAGCCTTCGATGAAGCCCACAAATATCCTGAAGCTACAAGGATAGTATTGTCAGACTTCTATGTTGATGAGCTTCTTACAGGATCAGATACAATGGAAGAAGCATTCAATATACAAGATCAACTACTCAAACTGTTATCTTTAGGAGGGTTTAACTTGAGAAAATGGGTCAGCAATTCCACGGATCTACTATCAAGGATTCCCGAGACTTATAGAGAAGTTCAACTCCCTTTGCGACTAGCAAGCGATGAGTCTGTAAAAACTTGAGGCATTCATTGGTATCCAGGATCTGATTGCTTCACACTACAATACAGAAAGAGACTCGATTGCCTCTGTACAAAGCGTTCTGTCCTCTCAGAAATCGCAACGCTTTTCGATCCACTTGGCTGGATATCTGCAATTGTAATTAGTGCTAAAATTTTGATGCAAGCCTTATGGCTCGCAGGATGTTCATGGGATGAACCAATACCGGCACACATTGATAAGCAGTGGCGGAAATTCAAAATAGAATTACATCATATAGGTAGTATCAAGATACCACGGTGGATACATACCACAAGTAACTTATCCACTTGTCAAATACATGGTTTCTCAGATGCCTCTAATCAAGCCTATTCTGCTGCTATCTACATTAGAGTTGTTAATGAAGAAGGAACAGTTCAAGTAAACTTACTTATGGCAAAGTCAAAAGTAGCGCCCGTCAAATCCGTTTCGCTTCCACGTCTCGAATTGTGTGGTGCAGTATTGTTAGCACGACTCATAACTCGAGTCAAAGTAGATCTACAATTTGACCAAGTTCCTACATTTGCTTGGACAGATTCTTCTATTGTATTAGCTTGGATACGTAGCCACACAAACAAGTATAAAACATATGTGGCTAGTTTATTTCGGAAATTCAAGGCCTAATCAACATTAAAGCATGGTATCATGTAAGGTCTGTTGACAATCCAGCTGACTGCAATTCAAGAGGAGTTAAATCTTCAACATTGATTGACCATCAATTATGGTGGCATGGACCTCATTGGTTGCAAGGTAGTGAAGCAAATTGGCTTAAAGCAAAACCAATTCCAGCTAATCAGAGTGAGGATGAACAAAGACGAGCAATTCATCTAACAACAACTCATTCAAACATCAATGATTTGTTTGAGAGATTCTCAAGTTTTACCAAAGTACAACGCGTAGTTGCATATTGCATCAGGTTCATTTATAAATGCAGGAACGCAGGTATAGAATTAACTCAAGAACAACAAATGGACCCAAAGATGCTTAGTTCTACAGAACTGTCGCAAGCAAAAATTCGGCTCATTAAATTAGCACAGAAGACCTTTTTCAGTATTGAGATTCAATATTTACAAGCACGGAATGCACTTCCAGCTAAAAGCAAAATATTATCTCTTAATCCCTTTTTAGATAAGGACGGGTTAATTCGTGTAGGAGGACGACTAAGAAATGCCAATATTCATTATAATCAAAAGCATCCAATTATTCTCCCAAAGGAAAGCAAATTAACAATCTTGATAATTGAATATTTCCATATAAAAACTTTGCATGGTGGCCCGCAATTGGTTTTGTCCAACATTCGAAGTGAATTTTGGATCCCACAAGGACGAAAAATCGTTAAACAGGTATTACATAAATGCATCGTGTGTTTCAAGCAATCCGCATCCAATAAAAATCAACTTATGGGTAATCTACCCTCACCCCGGGTCAACATAACGAGACCTTTTCAACAAATTGGGTTAGATTTTGCTGGGCCTTTCAATCTAAAGGTATCTAAATTTCGAAATAATCGGGTATATAAAGGGTATATATGCATTTTTATTTGCATGGCATCCAAAGCCATTCATATAGAAGCTGTATCCGATCTATCCACGGCTGCATTTATAGCAGCGTTCCGACGGTTTTCCAGCCGAAGGGGACTCAGCACAGATATCTTTTTTTCAGATTGTGGCTCTAATTTCGTTGGAGCTTGATAAAGTCCTACAAAGGGAATTTAGAACAGCTATATTGCAAACTAACAAGCATATGGCAGAAACACTAGCTCAAGAAGGGATATGTTGTCACTTTAACCCGCCTTCCGCACCTCATTTTGGAGGATTATGGGAGGCTGGAGTTAAATCAATCAAATACCATCTAAAGCGAATTCTAGGGAATTCTTCATTGACATTTGAAGAATTCGCAACTGTTCTGACAAAAGGTGAAGCTAGTTTAAACTCCAGGCCTCTATGTCCTATCACAGAAGATCCAGACGATCTCAATGTTTCAACGCCGGGACATTTTTTAATCGGTTCTTCCTTACTACTTCCACCTGAAGCTGTGATGGAAAACAATGTTTCATCTCTCACAAGGTGGAAACATCTTCAATTGTTGCAACAGCAGTTTTGGCGCAAATGGTCCAACGATTACTTAAATTCTCTACAAAATCGATCCAATTGGCAAACTCCAATCTCAAATCCGAAAATAGGAGATTTAGTCATAATCAAGGAGCCGAATTTGGTAGCATGCCGCTGGCTATTAGGTAGAATTATTGAAGTTCACCCAGGTGCTGACAAATATGTTCGCGTAGTCAGTATAAAGACGAAAAATGGTCTTGTAAAACGGCCAATATCCAAAATATGTATCCTCCCGATACAAGAAAGTTAAAATTTTGAATCTTAGTAATACGGCTACAAGTTTCTCCCTCAATAATTTGGCTCAAAATTTTCTCTCATTGCTTTACAGGTCGAAGGACCATAAAATGTGCTGCCTGTAGTTAGAACGTACACGCAAATTTGAATATTCTGAAGACTGCAATGAATGCACTGATAATTATGGATTAAGATCAGTGGTCTATCTTCTTATAACTACAAAAACACTGTCCACTTCTTTTAACGTTCCTTAAAATGACACATATTTCTTGGATTTTCTCACTACTTGTATTCAGATCAGATTAAATATAAGGAATTAGGTCAGAGATGCACACACACTAGAAAACACCCTTAATAACACAGATTTGTAATGCATGATTTCCAAAAATAGACATGTTGAGACAAAACTCTGTACATAAGTTTGGGTCTGAGATTTTTGTATTACACTAAAACACTTATTAGCACCAAGTTATAATATAAGATCGTCAAAAAATGTAATAAAAATATATGTGTAAAATATATATGCACAAGTTTCATGACTTGGTTTGACTCATCAACAGGTCCCAAATAGCGAAATTGAGTGATTTGAAAAACAAATGAAAAAAATGAAAAAAAAGAAGAAAGAAATGAAAAGTTTGAGAAAAATAGAAAAAACAATTTTTTATTTATTTATTAAAAAAAAAAAAAAAAAAAAAAAAAAAAAAAAAAAAAAAAAAAAAAAAAAAAAACCGATTCATTCGAAGCGAGTCGAACCTGTATACGCCACGCAGTGGGCTGAAAAATAAATACGAAGAAAAGGAAGAAGAAGAAGCGTTTCGTGTCAGCAGAAAACCTTCCACTCATCGGTGCAGCTTGGTTTTCTGCCTGCTGCAGACGCTTGAAAATAGATCGACCTGATCTCTTCTCATATAAACTCAGAATAAATTCTGGGTGTGAGTTATACGAGGAAAAACACTCCTATACAAGCCCAGGAGGAAAAATAAATAAAAAGATTATTCTTTTGGACTTTTTACCGGGTTAAACTTAATTTTGTTCAAGAAAAAAATTTTTGGGATTCTCCGGTATATAGCAAAAGCTAAAAATGTTCTAATTTGTTATATCATCACACAACCCATTAATTTTTGGTGACAAGTTTCAAGGCTTGGTTTGACTCATCAACAGGTCCCAAATAGCGAAATTGAGTGATTTGAAAAAGAAATAAGAAAGAAATGAAAAGTTTGAGAAAAATTGAAAAATCGAATGAATCTGTTTTTTTTTTTTAATAAATAAAAAAAAGATTTTTTCTTTCTATTTTTCTCAAACTTTTCATTTCTTTTTTCTTTTTTTCATTTTTTTCATTTGTTTTTTAAATCACTCAATTTCGCTATTTGGGACCTGTTGATGAGTCAAACCAAGACTTGAAACTTGTCACCAAAAATTAATGGGTTGTGTGATGAAATAACAAATTAGAACATTTTTTAACTTTTGCTATATACCGGAGAATCGCAAAAAATTCCTTCGTAAACAAAATTAAGATTAATCCGGTAAAAAGTCCAAAAGAGTAATCTTTTTAGTTATTATTAGAGTTATAATTATTGTTTTGATTTCTACTATTGTTAAAACTATAATTGTTATTAGGATTGCGATTATTGCAACTGTTATTGTTATAGCCGTTGTATTGTCTGTGAGAGGGTGGTTGACCATCATTGATTGGTTTGTTCGTTGGTCTATTTATTTGTCGATTAATTTGTCGATTATTTCTAAATTTTCTGTGAAAAAAAACTGATTGCTATTTCATCATCGAGGAGTTTTAACTCTGAAAATCTATTATAAATTTCTATCAAAGTAAAATTTCTCTGTACATTTCCGCGAACTAAACTATCCACTTCTCCCATAATAATTCCTACAAGATGTGTGTCATTATTTTCAGGTGAATAAATTGCTGGTCTATCTTCTTTTTCTTCAAAACTATATAGTTCATTTAATTCGTAATTTACTGTCTTAACTGTATCACAAAATTCTCTTAAATTTCCTACCTTTACATTTCGACATTCGTTAATCAACTCAGCATAATCCTTACGAGGACGAAAGTGAAGCTTTAACTCCGCTTTTGCTGTCTCCCATGTTAGTATATTTCCTAGCCGTTGGACGCATCTTTTTGCTTCTCCCAGATTTTCTCGTTCAAGATGATTTGGAGGGCATACTGATGAAAATCTTCGTTATAGCATAATTCTGCTGCGTTTGCCACGGATTTAACAAACTTCATCAATTTGTATTCGTCTTTACCTTTAAAAGGCTTTAGGTGCCGGAAATGCTTAAGTACCTGATCCGGAGTCAACTGGAACAGATGATTATTTCTCTCGTAATTGTTGTATTTCAACTTGCTGTTGTTGAATAGATTGCATGAGCACTGCTAACTCCTGTGGATTTTCCATCATTTTTTCTTAACTTTCGCTTTCTCCGTCTGGATTTCGATTCAAATCAAAATTTCTATTCCTATTTAATCGGTTGCTCATATGTGGAGCATTGATTGCGTAATTCACTACACTTTTCCTTCTACACAATAATCAGGTTCTGTTGATCAACTCGAACCTTTTATATGCACTATTTCTATTTTTTCTTATTCTGGTTTTTTTCTTTCTAAATTAACACTCAAATCACTTGTTCGATTTTTCACTGGATTCCTTCTATTTGGAGAGAGATTCTACCGACTGCGCCACTGAAATTTATTAATTTAAATTTAATATAAAAAAAACACAATTCGTTAGAATTGAATAAAATGAACTTTATTTAGTAGTTAATTAACAAAAACCTCTTTGGAGGTGTTTTCCGTTTCTCAACTAAAGAGCAACTGAACTTAACTGCTATATCTAAATACAAGAACAAGTAATTCACTGTGTACTAATTATTTCATCGGTGTCTCTTTCTATTAATGTCTTATATCTAGGTTCTCATCATTCTTGGGTTCGACGGTGCATTTCAGTCCATATTCATAAAATAGTTTTCCTTATTGTTATTTTTCTAATTTTCTCTTAACGAATTTTACATATTATTTACATTCATGAAGAATTCTTTGCATAAATGCCAACGTCTCAGTTATTGTTTACACCATCTTTCAAAAATCAAAAATATCAAATAAGCGTCAACGCTACTACTCAGCATCTATCTACTTTACCTGACCAAGATGAAGAATCTATAAAAACAACTTCAAAAAGAGCTTCTACAGCGTGGAGATGCAGAAGCTTATTCCACTTCCACATAAACTTGGCGTGACAATGTCAAGAAAAGTTTCGTTCAGTTTAAAGTTATACTTCTATACACTTATTGCATTTTTCTGATTTCATACAAGGATTTCTGTTATCATATTTGTATACATATCTCAGTAAGTCTCGAATTGTTCACCTCAGTATGCCGGCGTATAAAGCCTCAACGTCATGCCCAGCGTTGCCACCTTGGTACTTTTTTAATGAATAAGATATATGGTACTTGGTAATTTGGTACTTTTTCGGAGTCACCCCCCATATTCCTTAAAAGAAGTTACAAATAATTTCCGCCGCCTATGAGTTGTATACGAATGTGAAAGCGAATGGGAAACAGAATGCAAAAGATGAAACTTTTTTTTCTAATTTTATTTTTTGCTCTTCGTGTAATTGCTGCTGGCTGGCTGCATCGTTATTGCATATTCCATTTCGCCTCTTCTTTCACAATATATAATATTTCTGAGCATTTTGTTGCATTGGATTGGCTCGAAGTTTGGTGCAGGAAGGGTGCATGCAAGCAGAATTCATAGAAATTTTTCGTTTTTAGTAATTTTCACTTCATTCATAACACCCGTAATTCCGTTCAGTTTAGGAATTTCAATTTGGCAGACACATCGTAATTAACAGTGATAAAGTGATGGATATTAGAAGGTATGAACAACATTTTTGGGCTTAGGCTTAGTTTTATTTCTAATTGGTTAAATTATATTAGATTCCTAGTAAAAGGAAATCGTGGATGTGGAGATGATAAACACGAACAATGGTCCGAAAATTATTTGAGTGGAGAAAAGTCCAAATCGCAGTTATCAGATAATCTATTAGTTTCACAGGAAAAACGGTAAGGCATTTTGAGGAAACTATTAAACATAGGAAAAATGTTTTCACTAGAAATAATCTAGTTGGTGAATTTGATTCACACTCAGAATGCGAAGAAACTGAAAGTAACACTTCTTCATTATTTTAATTTGCTTTCTTTTGAACGCCAGTCGGATGAAGATATATGTACCATTACAACATTTTTAACCCTCCGAAGGGACCTGGATTATAAGTGTCTCAGATGTGTGCAGAATATATCTGCATTATTTTGTGTGTTTAGCTTATAGTTATATAAATTGTCTAAAAGTATATAGACCATGAGAGGTATAAAATTTGAGTGGAATGACAAAAAAGAAGCTTTATATTTTTTTAAATTCAGGTAAGGTTTTCCTTGTTTATTTGGCCAGGTAGGCTGTAAATGAATGAAAAAATATATACATTATGTTATAAAATATTGGTATTCTATGTTAGTTTTTAGTAGATGTAGATTCTACAGCTGCAGTTTGGCAAGTAGCGCACCGAGCTAATTGCCGTGCGTGTTCCGCACAAACTGGTAATTGGCAGGTAAAACATTTTGACCGCGTTTTGCGTTGTCGATGGTTTTGCTGACGACATAAATGACATGACCAACGATTACTGCGAGGTGCAAGCTCTGGTTCCGCTCCCTGCAATGGTTTTTGTAATATCTGAAAAAGTAAAAAAAAAACATAAGGAAATTGTTAGATTATTATTTCTTTTTAGTGTGAATTTTGTTTCAACTTACCACAATATCAAATGCTTCCATAGCATTCCTAATTTTAGAATAGCACGTTATGCGTGGATTGGTGGCTCGTTCTTTCATGTTTGGCACTGCTAATTGTTTCGTCAACAATTTTAAAATCGCAGTCCGCTTGTCCGATTTTAACTGTATTGCTTAAATTTTGTGGTTTCAGTGCGGTATTTGGCCGTCTTCACACATAACCCATTCCATCGATTCCGAAAAGGTTAACTTTGCTCTCGTCCGCGAAAATAACGGTATCCCAGAACGTTAAATCCTTCGCCAAATATTCTCGAGCAAACACGGTGGTGGACATGTGATGATTTGGGGATGCATGTCGTCTTCAGGAGTAGGAAACTTGGTGTTTCTTGAGTGCAACCTGGACAAATTTCAGTATTTCAACATCTTGAAGGCTAATTTACTGCAGAGTGCGGAAAAATTGAACATAAAGGACAATTTCCGTTTTTACGAGGACAATAATGCCAAACATACCTCTGAATTAGTGCGTACATGGTTGATTTGGAACTGCCCGCACCCAATTAAAACGCCTGCTCAGTCACCGGATCTAAACGTCATTGAACATTTATGGTACAAACTGGAAGAGGGAATCAGAAAACATCGCATAAGCAGCAAGGACCACCTTAAAAGGCCACTACAGCAGGAATGGGACGACATTTCGTATGAGTACACAAAAGATTGGTACATTCAATGCCAGATCGTCTCAAGGCTGTTTTAAAACAATCAGGCTATCCCACAAAGTATTAGAAATAAGTTTTGAAAAAATTTAAAATCATTATAACTAGTATTAAGGACTTACACAAGAGAACATCATTTAAGCTGTGAGGTGATTTTCTGAGTTTAAAATGAATTTGATTTTTTTCTAGTTAAATGAAGTAATTTTGTGTTGGGTTTTTTATTGGAGCTGATAAATAAGACCATGGACTGAAATATTTTTTATGTTTTTATAAATGGACTTTTCATATCCTAGAAGTTCTTAAGCATTTTCTTCGTATTCAGTACTCACATCATTTAAGCTGTGAGCGACTGTAAGTTCACAACATCCCAATCAGCGTCTGCCATTGTTCTAGAGCAAAACTCTTGGAACACAAAATCGTACACCAAAAAAATATTTAAAAAACAAATTAATCTTATAAACCGAAAAAAACAATTGTATACTCGAAAAAGTTAAACAACAAAACTCACAAGTGTTCTAAAATATGTGTTTATTAATCAAACTGCAATCCATAGGGACCTTGTACCTGCGTTTATGTAGAAAATACCTTAAAATAAAAAAAAATGCGAATGAGTGCTCGAATAGGCCTGAAAGTTATTTTAATCGATTCAGAATACCATTTTTATGGAATACATGTAGTGAAACGTATCTAGCGCACGTTACCACAAAATTATGAATACACAAAAGTAGTAAAAGGTCCCTATGGACCTTCTCCCCGATCGGAGGGTTAAAGAATCCATATTCAAAGCTTTATTTGCTTTTCTTGTCATACATACTGCCATTATTTTCCAATATTAACAAACTTTTTCAATCGGAGAACACAAAGATACATTTAATTACAAAAGCTGTTCAAGATTTATATTTAAGCATTTTAAAGAATTTTATTAAACCCGAAGAAATGGGAATATATGTGGATTTTAACATACCCGAGGTGCATCTAAATTTAACATCTATTTATTTTGGATATAAATTTGAGGAACACAGTGTTACAATTGGTTTATTAAATGATTCTGAGTTTTTAGAAATCAAGCAGAATTTACTTAGCTTCTGTATTGGAGTATGTGTGGAATTAGAAACGAGGTTTTATTGTGGAGATCTTAAATTAAATATGCTTAAATATCTTGATCCTTTTGAAATCCAATTAGGCAAACTACCAACTATTTTACCGTTATTAAATTTTTTTCCATACCATCAGCAAGGAAGTGAAGAAACTTTAAACACTGAATGGAGGAATTTAATTGGTGAACAGGAATTAATTTCAAAGTGCTACTACGAAGATATTTCGCGATTTTGGTTCAACTTGAAGAGCGTTAAAAGTATTCATGGTTGCTATATATTTATGAATTTGGCAGAATATATGTTAAATCTTTGTGCTCTCCCACACAGTAGTGCTTCTGCTGAAAGGGAGTTTTCCCTATTGAATTTTATTAAAAAAAAATCGACAAAGAGATTAGAATCTAACACAATAGAAAATATTATGTTCGCAAAACAGCTATTAATTGGATTTGAAAAGAATGACATTTGGCAGCCAGATAATAATTTAATTACACAGGTATTACGAAATAAGTGTCATGCTGGTTTATTCGAAAGAGCATAAAGCAAATATCTGTACTTATTATATGTTTCCTTACATTATTCTGTGGATAAATACATTATTATTTAATTAATTTTTTTTTTTAGCAAAACAGTATTTTTAAACAATGTTGTATTTGATATATGTATACTATTGTTTCTTGTGAAAATGTTAATTTTTTTCATACATATACATACTAATTAAATTTGATACTAAATCATCAATCTTGGTACTTTATTTTTCTTCACCGGGTACTCTTGTCGCCTTTTCGGGTGGCAACGCTGGTCATGCCCTGTTGGGCGAAAGATGGAGAAATCAAATATTGACAACATTTCTATTAATATCGCGATGAGCTGATGGACACAAATGGAAAGAAGTATCTTCCATTTGAATCCTTCAGCTCATCGCGAGAGACATGTATGTAGTCCAAATAACAATGGAAAGCATGAAACCTGTAAACAGTCAGACAGACAGACAAGTAGTCAACTGGCTGTCACCATTCTTCCGATTGAAAAATAAGAAATATCTCTATGGGATATTCTTGAATGGGTGGGATAGGGGTTGTTCCTTAAATTCTGTATTCCTTTCACATATACAATTACCTGCTAAAGGAATCATGACAGGTTTTCAAGAATTTTGTTCTTTTAACCGTAGATACAAAATCTCAGATAAGAAATGAATTCAATGAATGAAACGTTATGGACTTTGAGTGCCTTCCAACCACCTACATAATATTTATATCCATTCAGAAATAGATTCCATAGAAAAAGGGTGGGTTAAGTCTATAGTGTGGCCAGAAAATGGAATGAGCTGGTTATAGAAATATGATTGTATAACTTGTGCTTATCCTCCAGATGCTGTCGTGTTGACAGAGTATATTTTTGCTTGTTTGCTTTTTTGTTTGTTTGTTTATTTATTTAGGGGAATGTAAATACGCAGTCGGTCCTCTTAGGTAAAATATGGTGCCCTCTTTAATCACTTATTAGGTAGTCTTATACATTACGGCGGGACTGGAGGTCAAGTAAATATATACTATTCATTTCCTTCCTCTAAGATGTACGTACTTAAGAAGTCATGCTTCTAGTGATACGTATAATAAATAAACGGTCAACAATACATGCTTTTCAACATGTTAGTGTTAGTATGCTAAGCTAAATATAAATCAAACACGGCATGAATTAACATGCAATGCAACATAGAAACAATAAATTAAATAAACTCGACTGCGGCTCGTCAAAACACTTGTATTACCTTAATTGTTTTTTTTTTCGATATTATATATTGCCAAGCTAACTCACAGTCCAAGCGCAAACTCAATGTGGCATTTAATCTCTGCGTATGTTTCCTATATTCGTTGCGTAGATACGATCATATCTCCCCCTACTTGAATTGCTTAGTTGGGTGCCATCTTTTCACCTGTTATAAGCTTAGAACACTTATCTTTATGTTTAAAATTATTCATTATAAAGTTACTGACACTAGAATTTAGTTCATCAACTCGTACCAATAACCTCAATATATCGCTCAAAGAAAAACGTCACTGCTAGTTCACGGAGCTCAAGCTTGGAATTCTCCACTTAATCATATAAAAAGTACCACATCGCTCGGTCGTTTCAAGCGGGAAGTTACCAGTTTCCTCAATCCCACAATTTAATTGTTTCAGCATTTTACTATACTTACGTAGCTTTTTTTGGTTTTCCTCAGTTAATTTGTTTCGCACATTAATATTAGGTACCTTAAGTTTTTACTGCATTCTTTACTTTCTTGCATTCTATACACTCTATATATTGTTATAAGTTTATTTGACACCGTTGGATTGTGCAAACTTAAAGGGACTTTATCGTAATTGCACAGTATAAAAATAAATAAAATTCAATTGAATTGAATTGAATATAGGCGGTTTTTAAACATGCTTAGAACCGTCAAAGTCAACATCCTCAGCCTTATTATTACCGGCAATTCATGTGCAATAAATGCTAAAGTTAGACCTTGAAGAGTCAACATACAGCACAAGTAGCCTTCTCAAATGGAAAGGGATTTTGTTAAGTAACAATGGAAAATCAACATACCGGTTAAAGAATTTATGTGCAAACTTTACATCGGCAATCATGCGACGTTTCTCAAGCGACTGCTTTTTCATATAGTGAAAGAATTAACACATTATTCCAGGAAAGGTGCCTAAGAGCAATACTTCTGAGCAGACACGATAATTTCGATGTATGTACCATAAAAAGGAGACTAGACCTAGCTAGTGCATCCCAAAAGTGGTCTCATAAGACTTAAGTGTACAAACGCAATGCTATTGTCGGATTCGAGAACTTTCGTGACCAACTTTTATAAAGCCCAGCATAGAACTATCTTTAATACCATGTAGTTTATGTGGGAGATAAAATTCAATCTATAGTCACATTTGACACCCAAGTCACAGACAGAACCCACGCGGCAAATCGAGGAATCCGAAAACCCATAATCATAAGTGATTGGTTGCTGATTCTTACGAAAAGTCATAACCTCACATTTGTCTATATTGACAACCCAATTAATACTATTTTTTTCACAATCGTTAACAGATTTAATCTGAGCGAAAAGCTAAGCTTATATCAAGACTTTGCAGTGCCTCACACCAGAGACAAACACCAAAGAACAACGGGCTCAAGTTACTCTCTTGAGGTACGCTAGATGAAGCACTGAAAACTCCGGAAATAGAATAGTGGAAATAGATTTGATGTATTCTGTTATCTAAATAAGTCTCCGGCCATTTTAGAAATGTTGGGTTGTTTAAAGAATATCACGCAGTGAGATAACTTGGCGAAGTCTGTACAAATACATTCTGTCTGGTAGCCTTTTGTCAAACCCGCCAATGGTGTCCGAGAAAAATTCCAACAAATTAGTGATTGTAGATCTGCCCGAAATAAGCCCATGTTGCTTTGAAGAGAGTAAATGCCTGCAGGAAATTGAGAGCTGAGAATAAATGATAGATTCGAATAATTTGGGCATGCAGGATACTTTTGCAATAGGCCTATGGTTGGAAGTTTTATTTTTACTACTTTTTTTGTGGATAAGTATGATAAAAGAATTTTTTCATAGTTGAGGGAATCAACCACTATCGTGCGATTTTTTGGAAAATTCCTCAGCGGAGCTGCCAGAGAGAGGCAGCAGGCCTTAAAAAGGATGGAGTGATCCCATCATGACACACTGTAAAGTCATTTGGAAGTCCTTAGTATGATCAAATATATCGTGTTGTGTAATTGAAGGGATAGTGAATATAACTTTAATAAACCGAGGTTGGAAATTTTGCGAAGCAAACGCAATGCCAAATAATTAAACAAAAATATTACACATTTTAAGCGAATCCTCTCTAGCAGAGTTCCTTTAGCTCATGCTAATGGGGTAGCAGTCCGTTTTATTCTTCACATTAATAAACCCAAAAAAGATTCTAAGGTCATTCAATAATTTCGCACGCATGCTTTGAATGTACTCATCATAAAGTGAAGAGGAAAGTTCTTTGAACTCATTATAAGATGTTAAGTGGTTGTTGTGACTTATTATTTGTCCCTCATATAACTTTTCCATAATATATTTTTTAAATTTTAAAGATGTTTTAGTTCTTTATTGAACCACGGCACATATGTTTTAGAGAACCGCTAATGTTCACGGGGAACAAGAGAAGAAAATAAATCGGTAGCAGATATGTAAAACTATGAAACGTACTTTAAGCAGACGTGTTATCGACAAAGGGCAGTTCCTCTTATAGAAAATGTAGCATGGACACTTTTCCACAATAAAATTTGTCACCCGCCAAATGGTTATCACTCTCCCTACTATGTCTTATGTATTTATAACAAATATATCGAAAGATATGCAACAGGAATGATAGTAAATTGATCACTTAAAATTTAAATAATTCTTAATTCGCTTCCATCTCGAGTTTTCAAAATCATAAAAAAATAATAAATAAAATCAATATCAACAATATCATTTCAATTTTCAAGATAGCCAAAATACGAAATT
This sequence comes from Dioctria linearis, assembly GCA_963930735.1. Lineage (NCBI taxonomy): Eukaryota > Metazoa > Arthropoda > Insecta > Diptera > Asilidae > Dioctria > Dioctria linearis. The sequence continues at coordinate 49,769 of CAWVNZ010000626.1, forward strand.
GACTCAAGGCGTCGCTTAAAAAACACTCACACACTTTTCAGTCTATTATGCTCGCGGACTATCTCACTATCTTGAAGCAACAATAAGGACAAAAAGGATATTTTGGGCTATTTTGTCAAAAAAGGCTTTGGCTTTGTCCTCTTGGTAAAATACTCCATTACCGAGATAGACGAAAACATTTGCTGTTAATTACAAACATCGCGCTAAGATACACTAATGAACTCATCACCATAAAGTGATAGGAACATATTACGTTTAGAGCTACCGAGGACTCTATCACAGGTGTCACTCCAAGTTGGCATCTCTAAACTCGAATTACGACGAATATAAAATTATTATTATTTTCCCAAGTAAAAAAAAAAACAATTTTGTTTTCCAAGTTATAAATTCCCCAAAATATAGAACAATAAAAATAAAAAAATTAGACAACTTACCTCCCAATACCTCTCTCCAAAAATTAAATTGATATCGCTACTTTGGTAGCCATAGCTGTAAAAGGTTTTAGAATAATGGAAAAGGTGAAAATTTGACTACACTACGATGATGAAGTCGGCGATGACGACGACGAATAGGCGTCGTAATTTTTGCAACTCAATTAGATAAAAAAATCATTACACTCTGGCTAAAGAAAGTAAAATGAAAAAAAAAAATCTGCAGTTTATTTTCCTGCTCCACAAACTATATTACTTGGGGCGAGCTTCCTGGTTCCTGCCAAAATGTAATCACGAAAGGTAATTTGCTGATTCGGAGGCGTAAGCTGTTTTATTGCCTTGACTAGCACACAATGGAGCAGTGTTTTTTATGATCCCGTGATTACGAAGAAAACTACCGATTTAAAAGCCACAAAATTATATTTTATATATCCGTGCGCATATAAATAAGCACATATGTATGTAGTACATATGTAATACTCGGCAATGTCCGTTAGTGACTTTTTACGGCAAAGCATTTTCAGAATCTCTCATGGTGTGTGCGGGAAAAATGAAGGCACGCTTTTTTCAAGATATGTTTCCTTTATTGTTTGACAACCTTACAGAGGAATGCCAAACTTTTTCCTTTCTTAAAATATATTTTAATAATTTGTTCCCATTAAACTGCTGTTTTCTGAGTCTGCTGGATTCTGAGTCTGAATTCTGATAATCCTGGGAATAGTTTTGCACTAGCACTTTTTTCTTATATTTGAAGGTGGTGTGTGGAAGATGGATGGATTGAAGCGAGATTGGAATCCGAACTGAATTCCTTGAACGTAGGCCACAACGATCCAATTGCTCGCAAAATTCAAAATTGGGCTCCAACCCTACTAACCGGCTTCATGCAGCTCGTCCAGGAGGTGTGAGCCAAGGAATCTGCAGTGCTTTCCTAAGAGCCGGACAGTAACAGAAAAAGCGAGTCACTGTTTCAGATTACTCTCCTGTATCCCTGTAAGTGGGATCATGGAGGACCAACAAGTCTCATCCTGTAAGGGTGAGCCCTGAGAAGAGAGTGCCCAGTTAGAATTGACACCAGAGTTCTCAGGGTTGTCTTGTTTAGTTCCAAAACATTTTGCGTTTCATTTGGATGAGGTCTACTGCACAGCACCTAATTAAATTCGAGAATATGTACAGTCGCCCCAAGCCGAGATATTGGAAGCAATGTTCTTTAGTGCGATCCCAATTATGGAGGAAAATGCTTGGGAGGTTGCACTAAGAGCAAGTTCGTCCACCTTTTCATTCCCGCTAATGTCGCCCTAACTAGGCACTCAAACCACCAGCACCCTATGGTTCTAAGAAAAGGAGTTCAGGGTGGTTCTACATTCCAATACTAGTTTAGAGAATGTAAAAGATTTTGACAAGCCCTTGATACCTGCTTGGCTTTAGGAGCAGATTGTAATCTCTTTTTCTCAGTGCCTGAGTTAAGGACATATCTTCCCGCTTCATGGACGGTCTTGACTTCCACCTGGAAAACCGGGGCATTGCTTTCAAGGTGTATGTTTATTCCCATGTAAGGCTCCTGGCAAAAAACGCTTGCTCTGATGTTTTCTTCCGTTTTGGACCCGTCTATACAGGCTGTCCCAGACTAATATGACTACATTTTGCCAAATGATTCTTTTCGTCCAGACAAGTAAAAAATTGAATAGAAGGAGAGTGGCGGGGAGGGGGGGGGGGGGGTAAAATATCACCCTACCAAGTTACATTTAGATTAGCAAAATATGGTCTTTTTCATTAGGTACAAGGTATACGATCTATTTCTAGACGACATTGTATACAGAACCTTGAGGGCTTTAATATGAATGTTAAATGATGCTTTAAATTCCAAATTTTGGTTTTTTTTTCGTTATTTTTAAATAAACCTATTACATTTATATTCCATCTGTGACGGTTAAGGAGTTATTAGCTCTTAACCTATTCAAACTTACGTCCTTTTAAAAACTATGCATGATTTGAAATAAAGCTGTTGAAAACTGTCATTATTCAAACGCCTTTGATAAAAAAAGGTAGTTCATACTTAGTACCATACGTAAACGATAAAATACCCTACATCCTACTCCAGCAGTCTTCTATTTTTTTGTCTAACTATTACTTTGTAATTTATCATAGATCACAGAAAAGTTTACAATGTATGTATTGGACGGATTCAATTTTCTCTGAATTCATACAGCTCTTGCAGAAATCGCTCGCCGCTATTCCCAGTATACTAGCATAGTTCCCTTGGCGTTCTTGGGAGTTCTTGTCATATACAGGCCATAATTTTTTCGCAATTCGTTAAGTTTTTCTGTCGACTCACCAGAGTCTTAACTTTTGATAGGCGCCCCTGATCATCTGCTTTTTTAAAGCTGCGATAGTGATCCAAACAGAAGCAACTGCTGCGGAGCTATCCATTTGAGAGCTCTTTTTAGCCCACTCATCAACCATCTCGTTATCTTAGATATCAATATGGTTAAGGAAAGTGACAACACGGTTTTATGTGCATATGAGACCTTATTTAAGGTCCATGAACATTATACATTATGTGAAACCTGAAGCTTTTAAATGAATTGAGTTCTATCAAAGTATTCAATACACCTAAAAATAAAGGAAAACATTGAATAAGTCCTAGATTAAATATTCAAAAATCTTACCAGCACCTTAGCGCAATACTAATAATTTCCAAGTTATTAGCTCCAATAAATTACGGACTAATATTATAGTGTTTCATAAAAATGTTTTCAAATTCTAATAATTTCCCTACAATACTTATGGACATTATTAGTGCAACTTTATTATTATTGTTGTAGTACAGTTTTATTATTATTATTAGTGTACACTTTCTGACTAATAATTATTATCAGTCTACGCCTGCGATAATAATTATTAGTCACACTCTCGTTGGCAATTATTTGTTTTCAAGCACAGAAAAACTGTAAACAGACACTTAATGAAACATTTGCATTACATTTTTATCAGTTTTGAATTTGTATTCTAAGCAGTTCAAAAAAATTAAGTCATAAGGCTCAAAGAGAAAAATTCTCTGACTTGACTTTCATAAAAAGTTACTCTTGCCTAATTCAAGAATTCGATCGAAAATATTCTGATAAGAAGTGATAATGCATTTACTTAATGTAATTTTAATGAGTTAACAATTTCTCTGTGAGTTTTTTTCAAGTACACTTTCAAAACACAATAAATATGCTAATCTGTGTTATTAGTCTCCATATTCACTAACCAGTGAAGGGCTGAAAGTATAGCGTCTGTTTTGATGATAAAGCAGAGATTCGATTGCTGAAGCGTTATAATATAACCGGAAACGTTGGCAAAAAGAAAAACTTGTATAATTATCCCATACCAGCTATAGCAAATATATAATTCTTAGGGAAACTACAATTTCTTATATTATTGTTGCTCACGTTGAGTAATTTAGCTCTATGTTTCAAATGTTTTGAACATTACTGTATTATCAAATTTCAATAATATTCCAACAGGCGGATGCAAGAGTGATTTTGTACAAGTCTGTTTTATTTCTTAGAGTTATCTTAGAAATTAATAATAAGACAGTGTGAAGCAGTAGTGACTTCGATGTATTTGTTGAGTTGATAACAGTTAACACAGTGGTGGAACTGCTCTGTGAGGTTAGCAAAGTTGCTTGACGCTGGAAGTTGAGTTTTTAATAGTCGAATCTGAGGGTTGGGCTCATCTTGGCTAGATGCATGAAACCGAGATCTGAGATTCAAATTCTGGACCGGATTCACTAGCTCGCTTAACCTGGTAATGGTCCAATCTGTGGTAACCTAATTAACCTACGTGTGGCTGAGTAACTTCCGAGTTTGAAATATTAAGAATCAAATCATGCCGTCCTTATAACGGATTATGGCGGTAAGCTGGCCCTATGGCTGGACATACCTCGCAGGTCCTGACAGTCAAGACATGACGCCCTCACTATTGTAATGGGAACCACTGCAAGCTGTTGATATATTGGTAAGTGCCTCGTTAGACCAGGCTGCCCTATGACAGTCTGCACTGGTACTTAGCTTGAAGAAAAATATGTGAACTTTATGTCGACTTGATGATGTACGAAAGGTTGCAGCAAGGTCTTGATTATACAGTTCGATGCAGACCTAATACAACACTGTGTCTGAAAAATGAAAATTTATAGGGGACTCAAAACATGGGCTCATATTCTGTAAGATTCCTCGTAAGTTTATTTTCTTATATTCCGTTAAGAGAGTAGCCAGGTACAGCTCTTTTATTAAGTTTATATACTGTTTTTAAAATAGTAAATTTTTGTTAATTGTTTGTCTTGCTCTAGATGTTAACATTGAACTATTTACAAAATTGTTTTTTCAATTTTATTTTCAAATTCTACGCCTAACTATCTTACTCTTTTGTAATCCGCAAGTTAATTCAAACCAATTTTCAGGTATATGGTTACATCGATTATAGCGGCTTGGGAACTATCGGTTGTGCGGTTTCGAACGAAAGTGTTGTCACATGCCTGCTTATTTCGGACATTTTGGGTTATACTTTTATAATCAATTTTTGCAAATTTTTTTAGCGATCTTTTATGAGTTCCGTTTTTTCTTTTATTGTACGGAACCCTAAATATATTGGGCATACTCTTAAATAGTATTTCTTTTTATTTATTCTTTGGGTATGTCTTTCGTTTTTGTTTATTTTTGCGTCCTTCTTCTCGCTCTTCTTTTATAATATTAATAGTATCACTACAAATTATTTATAATCCATTTAGCTTGTATATTGTTAAATTTATATTTGTATTATTTCTTTTGTCTCTAATAATTACCAATAAGATTATTAGTATTGTAATTAGAAAAAAATATATTTCTTTTATATATTTATAAAACTCCACATGATGACTAAATATCAACCAAAACAAATTTTTTCTCCTTTTAAGAAAATTCTTTAAAAAAATCGGAATTCGAAATATATGTTTTGTTGGAGATGTGTGTTGTCGAGAAAATGTTTTCAAACAAACTTTACTTAAGAAGGTTCATACTATTTCGCAGGATTTTGGAACTTTCTTACAGATGTGTTCTGTTTATTTTCACAGTTTTTATTTTTTTAATTTCATTTACTCAGATTTTTTTTAGGATAATGTACGTAACCCAATTATAATATTTATTTTCTGTACAATTCTGTACAATTTCCAATATCATATTGATACATGCTCTCTCCAGTAAATAAAATGAGGTGTTACAGGAAATTTTGGAACATATTCGTCCACATATAAATATAGTGTTGGGAATTTAAAATTTTCTAGTTAAGTGTAAAAAAAATTTAACTGAAATTATGAATTTACATACCAGAAATTCCTGCATCATCTCACATTAAATTATCCAAAAACTCACTTATAACAAATATAACGGAAAGTATACTTCATAAAAAAATATTTTCGAACACGCTTATCTTCAGGAAATCGTATTCTCAAATAAAATTGAAGTAAACTTTAAAGATTCTAGTCGTGAACCCCACGTTCTCCTAACGTTTTTTTCTGATGTCTTCTGAATGTGTCATAACTCGAATTTACTCACTTGACTTCCTTCAAAGAGTCACTTAAATGCAGACATGTCACCGACTTACCAACCACTTTGGAAATTTGCACGCTTTCCATTTTGCAAGGCTGCTGTTCCAATGTAAAACACCAGGGTACGTGCAATAAAATCCTAAACGAATGGGAGTTCTTAAATTGCATCCACTCTCTTACTCTTTGAACAGCCGGGGACTTTTTCTTCGCCACCATCCTTGTTAATAAATATTTTTTATGAGATTTAAGTCTGTCATTATACCCCCCTGTAAGCCCACACAATAATGCCAAACCATGAAAACGAATAGAGTTCTGAATTTTCTCAGACAGAAAAATTGCACTTAATCTTCGCGGCGGACGAGAGGGGTAGTGTGACAGGATGGATTGAGGAAGCTAAGGAAAAATTCTACTTTCATTCATGCTAACCATTCGGGGTTATTTCCAATTCTGATTCTATGTAAAATATTTCTTTATTTGATGTGCGTTTATGATGTTATGTATCCTTCTTAACGGGAGTACTGAGTATCTATATATACGTATGTTTCTTTGGTATAGAATGGATTTCAGGATGATACCTTACGTCTTGTCTAAATGGTTAAGATTGATTAAATCCGTCAGGAGAGCTTTGATGATGCTACGGGGAAGGGATTGATGACATAATTGATTCTGAATTTTTTTAAAAGGTTCAGACCGAGGTAATCCCTTGGATCCTGGAAATTTAATTATAGAATTAGTAGATCCTCTTTTTTTTTATAAAAAGGTACTGGACAAAAGAAGAAGATAACGACAAGATGAAAGAAAAAGGTAATTTACGCAAGGACAAAAAGCATTAGGTAAAACAAGTAATCTTTTTATGCAAAAGTAATAGAAAAATAAGGGTAAAAATATAAGTCCCAAAAGGGTCATGACATATGTCCTTTAAAAGGGATTATTATTGGTTAACGGTAGCAATTATCTGTGGAATGGGATATCGGGTATAATTCTTTTCCTTTTTTAAGGAGCAAAAGAATAAGGCATTTGGTGTCGATTTGATATCGTAGCTTTTACTTATAGGATTCTACAGTTCTCTGCTTTATTTGTCATACAGATTGGTATGGGAAATAAAGAAAACGCTGAGTTCTGTTCCTTTTTGTCCAGTGTTTTTTTTATTCCACTGGGAGTACCTAAGGTTTTATTGTCAGATTACTTCTTTTTATGTTCATATTATGAAAGAAAAACTCTGAAAAACTATCCCAAAAAAAGTCCTGAATAAAAATATTATAAGCCCGGAGGAAATTATCTCGAAAAATCAAGAAGTAAAAACCTTTGAAGTTCCTTGCATCATTCTCTGCAGTTTTTTAAAACGCTTAATGATGACAAATTTTAACTATAAGTCCCGACATCAGTTTTTCTTCTTTTCAAGAAAATGCTGAAGATGGTATTAATGCTGTTAAGGTAATGATAGCAAGATAACAAACAATGTGCGTCCTTTAAGTCGTCAATATTTTCTTTTAGAAAAAATATAAACATGTCGGTATATCATCACGGACCTGAATTTTGCTTTATCAGAATTATCTTCCGTTTTTTCGTTTTTTTTTTCTTCGGTCTTTGTCATACCCGCTAGTAACATATCAAGCTCCCAACATTTTTTCGAAATCCGTCTACACTAAAGAGACTAAGAAATAATATTATTATGGGTCCGTTGTTTATTTTGGTAATAAACAATGATAGAGTCTATGTCAATTGTACTATGTGGTAGTTTGCCAGAAGTTTACAAATCTGCAGTGACTGTGACTATCAGAACCAGCTTAACACAAGCTCGCTGCATGGACACCTTTAATAAATAAACGGCCAAGACTACATGCGTTTCATCACTTAGTCGGTGTTGGTATTAGTATGTTACACTAAACATAGGCCAAACATCAGATAAAATGACATGCAATGCGACACAGAACAAAAATACAAAAATCAAAATAAATCTATCTAAAAAGATTACATATTATTTAGACGTTTTTTAAGACATATTTCCAGTCGTCAACAACAAAATTCTCAGCCAAATTACTAACAGCAATGCACATGCGATTGATAGGTTCATACATGCATGCAATAGAGGTATAGCCAAATTGTGCCTATTATCACAGAAAGAGATTTTGTCAAGTAACAACGGAGAGTCAACATTCCCGTTTAAGAATTGGTGAACAAAAGTTACATCGGCAACCATGCGACGTTTCTCAAGTGAGTGCATATTCAAAAGAATTATTCCAGGGTAGGTGCCTGAGAGCAAATCGTAAAAAGTTTCTCTGAACAGACTCGATGCGCTCGATGTGTGTACCGTAAAAAGGAGACCAGACCTGGCTAGCGTATTCAAGAAGTGGTCTCACAAAGGATGTGTACAAATGCAATGTTATAGTAGGACTCGAAAGCTCTCGGGACCAACGTTTTATAAAACCCAGCATAGAACTACTCTTTGATACCATGTAGTTTATATGGGTGACAAAATTCAATCTGTGGTCACATTTGACACCCAATTTATAGACAGAGTCCATCAGGCGAATCGAGGAATCCGAGAACTCATAATCATAAGTGCTTGGTGTCTGATTCCTATGGAAAGTCATAACCTCACATTTGTCGATATTGAGTACCAAATTATTACTCTCGCACCAATTGTTAATTTTTTTAAGGTCACCCTGTACCTGTTCACAATCGTGAACAGACTTAATGCGAGCGAAAAACTTAATATCGTCAGGATAAATCAAGACCCTACAGTACCTCACAACAGAGACAATGTCGTCAATAGACAGAATAAAGAACAACGGGCCCAAATGACTCCCTTGAGGTACGCCAGACGAAGCCTTCAAGACTCTTGAGATGGAATGCCGAAATAAGATTTGGTATGTTATGTTATCTAAATAAGACTCTGCCCATTTTAGAAATGTTGAGGGAAACCCAAACTTTTCCATTGTAAGGAGTATCACGTAGTGAGATAACGTGTCGAACGCTTTACTAAAGTCTGTATTATAATCTGTCTGATAGCCTATGTAATTGCTTTGACTGAAAAAAAAAGATCAATAAATTCATCGAAGGCATTGTTAGTAAAAAATATATATACGAGTAATATACAATATGCTATGAGGTTTGTTACTATTGTTCATTGGATTTATTATAATTAGATTTCAGAACTCATTAACCCGAATCCGTCTAGTGTGACCGTATGGTTACGACAGACACAAGGTAATTAAAAAAATTCCACTGCATCTAAAACTGGTTTTGCTTTTCGAGGACCTATACCTGCCGAAGGAATTATACGGAATATTATTTCAAGGTGAGCTATTTCAACGGCAACATTCGTAAAAGTAACTTAATATTAAAAGTGCAAAAAATGGCAAAATTAGTGGATATATTTCTTTAATTGAGCTTATTTCTGTGTAAAAATGTGACAACATATTCTAAGAATATTGAATTTTAGTACAGTGAATAAAGTTTTATAAAAATCGAAATTTTGTTTAAGAAATTCCATTTTTTATTTTATGTGTGACCATACGGTCACACTGGGCGCATTCGTAGGTTTCATCCATATTACATGTAATTTGGCTTTTTGAAAAGAGAAAGTGTATAAATGGATTTTGTTGTTCATTGTAGGTCGTATAATCACAAACTCTTCTCTTTTTGTTGATTTTTTCAACCACAGTAAATTGACATTAGTTCTGTACTGTAGTACTGATAATAAGTGGCTAGAACACTCTTGCCAGTATGCGTTTATATTGGAGTACTGATGACGATATCCGGAATGATTGTATCGCGAAAGCAATGCAGCGCAATCGCTTTTTGGAGAATCATAAATATCTTATCTTCACTCCGAGGACTCCGCACAACGGTGAACTAAGGAGACAAAATGTGTGACCAATTACAGATCTCTTAAAAGTTAATATTATCAAACATTGCCACCCGGAGCAAAACCTATCGCATGATGACAGTATGATAGCAAATTTCGGGCGCCATTGTTGCAAACAATTTATTAGAGGCAAGCCTTTGCACTATTTACTGCTGATGGCTATCTAGTAAATTTGAGATTTATCAACGAACAAATCCTAGCGCAGAGACTAAAAATGAGCAACGGTTTAGGAAATGTGCAGCTGCTCTCATCAATATGATTGATTACTTCCCACCTGAGATGCAATAGCTGCCGCTTTCTTTTTACTTTGATAATTTGTTCACTGCGACTGCCGCTACTAATTTATTTGAAATCACGTGGTTACAATGGCATAGGTACAATGCCATAAAAGACGTCGCTGTGCGGGCGAATTGTGCAAATCGGTTGGACGAATGGAATGTTCGAAAGATGACGTTAGGCTTTCCTTGAGCTGTTTCAAGCAATATTATACTGCGAAACAAATCCAATAAAAAATAAAATATCTTCAAGTTTATTCCAATTAGAATACACAAGAAGAAAAAATATATTTTTTCATAACACAGTCTTTGTAAGTATTGTTTTGATAAAAATCTAGTTAACACATAGTGTCTTGGGTATACAAATATTATGTATCGAAATCCAAAATTTATAAAGATAAGTTAAATACAAAAAAATAGTAAAAAGAACAAATCAACGTTGATCGAACCAAATCGGATCGAATATAATTTTCTTAACACACAACTTCTGAAAAGAAAACATCCTGAAAACAAAGCATTAAACTTTTAGGAACATTAAATCTAATTTGATTACTCTTACTTTTAAAGAAACTAAAACGAGAAGACGTTTTTTTTAATAAAAACCACCTTTTATTGCTCATTTACACGTTTGAAAAACACTACTTAAAGAAATGTCGCTAAATGCATTTCGGACTCATTTGTCCATCTTCAGTAGCTTCCTACTTGACTTTAAGTTTCGTGTCAGCAGAAAACCGTCCACCCATCGGTGCAGCTTGGTTTTCTGCCTGCTGCAGACGCTTGAAAATATATCGACTTGATCTCTTCTCATATAAACACAGAATAAATTCTGGGTGTGAGTTATATGAGGAAAAAACACTCCTATACGAGCCCAGGAGGAAAAATAAATAAAAAGATTACTCTTTTGGACTTTTTACCGGGTTAAACTTAATTTTGTTCAAGAAAGAAATTTTTTTTACATTTTTTTAATAAATAAAAAAAATTGTTTTTTCTATTTCTCTCAAACTTTTCATTTCTTTCTTCTTTTTATCATTTTTTCATTTGTTTTTCAAATCACCCAATTTCGCTATTTGGGACCTGTTGATGAGTCAAACCAAGACTTGAAACTTGTCACCCAAAATTAGTGAGTTGTCTGATGATATAACAAATTAGAACTTTCTTTAGCTTTTGCTATATACCGGAGAATCCCAAAAAATTCTTTCTTCAACAAAATTAAGGAATATTATCTCGGGTCTCGACTGAGATAATCTTTTACTAACCAAGCACTTTATTACTGGTCTCGGCGGAAATAAAGAATCTTGCTTCGGGTCTCGACTAAAGTTAAGATATTTACTAACATTCACTTTAAGTCGGGTCTCGACTGACTTAAAGAATATTATCTCGGGTCTCGACTGAGATAATCTTTTACTAACAACACACTTTATTTCTGGTCTCGACGGAAATAAGGAATCTTGCTTCGGGTCTCGACTGAAGTTAAGATATTTACTAACATTCACTTTAAGTCGGGTCTCGACTGGCTTAAAGAATATTATCGCGGGTCTCGACTGAGATAATCTTTTACTAACAAAACACTTTATTTCTGGTCTCTACGGACTTAAAGAATCTTGCTTCGGGTCTCGACTGAAGTTAAGATAATCTTACTAACATTAACACTTCATGTCTGGTCTCGACGGGAATAAAGAATTATTCTAAATATTATATATATATTAATGGTAGAGGGAAATTTTAAATTAAAATATGACAGTATACTAAGGCACGATTTTCTTGACAAATTTTCATGTATAATCGATTATAGCAACAAATCACTAATATTAAAATTACCCATTAATCAAAATGTGGATTCAAATAAGAGGATAGATGCACTTATCGAGTATGGAGATTTGAAAGCCCAAGCTCAGAGGGATCTCCTCAAATAAGAGCAGATAACAGCTATGGAGGTTTGAAAGACCCAAGCCTAAATAAACAGACCCCTTCAAAGAAAGGCGAGTCTCATCATATTCAAGCAAAAACAAATAAATTAAATAAAGAGACCCCTTCAAAGAAAGGCGAGTCTCATCATATTCAAGCAAAAACAAATAAATTAAATAAACAGACCCCTTCAAAGAAAGGCGAGTCTCAAAATAATTCTACAAATAGAGAAAGTAGAGCAAATGAATGCAATGCCAGCAGTATTAAAGTACAGGCTGGTACTCAATTGGTAGCCAAAATAAGAATATCACAAAGAGGTAGTTTTCTTTGTGAACACCAATAGTTGAAGTCAGGATTGTTACTTGGAAGTACACTCATAGAACCTGATCAAACAGGTCACGTGAAAATCCTCCTACTCAACTTCAATCAGCAAGAAGTTACAATAAGTGAAACAGAAATTCGACCACATTTGCATGAGTTAAGGAATTTTGATATTATTAAATTAAACTCGCAAAAGGATCCTATTCAAGAGAGACTCACTAAACTCGCATCTGAGTTAGACCTCTCACACTGTAACGCTGAAGAAAATCAAGCCATCCTAAATATTTGTCGTAGGTATAACGACATATTTTATTTAGACGGAGATTTTCTAACTTGTACCAGTGCAGTTAAGCACGAAATTCCTTTGCTACCCGGAAAACGTTAGACTATATAGGTTGCCAGAAGCACAACGTAACGAGATTAATAAACAAATTAATAAAATGCTTGCAGATGAAATAATAAGCCCTAGTTCAATCCCATGGAACTCACCATTGTTGTTAGTTCCCAAAAAACCAGACGCAGCTGGTAATAAGAAATGGAGAGTAGTGGTTGATTTTAGGCGTCTCAATGGTATCACTGTAGGAGATGCATTCCCCCTCCCTCATATAACTGACATTTTGGACCAACTAGGGAAAGCTAAGTACTTTAGTACCTTAGACCTAGCAAATGGTTTCTATCAGATTCCCATGAATGGAAACGATAAAGGAAAGACTGCGTTTAGTACACCTTACGGGCATTATCATTATAATCGAATGCCCTTTGGTCTAAAACGAGCTCCACCCACTTTTCAGAGGCTGATGAACAACGTGTTGGTAGGATTGCAAGGCATCGAGTGTTTTGTTTACATGGACGATATAATCGTTCATGGATATAATTTAACAGAACATAATTCTATGTTTTTGAGCGGCTCAGGGAACATAACCTAAAGTTGCAGCCTGAGAAATGCCATTTTCTCAGCAGACAGATAGCCTATCTTGGCCATTTAGTCACTGAAAACGGAGTTTTACCAGATCCTTCTAAGCTCGAAGCAGTCGAACATTATCCAGTACCTCGAAAAGAAAAGGACGTAAAATCTTTTCTAGGTTTTGTCGGTTATTATCGTCGATTCATCCCTAACTTTGCCAAATTGGCCAAACCTCTCACTACTTTGTTAAAAAAGGACGTTCCTTTCAAATGGGATGCCTTTTGTGACGAAGCGTTCAAATAATTGAAGGAAAAATTAACTAATTCTCCTATTTTACAATTCCCACGTTTCGACGAAGAATTTATTGTAACGACGGATGCAAGTGAATTCGCAATCGGCGCAGTACTATCGCAAGGAAAAATTGGTATCGATAAACCTATATATTTCGCCAGCAGAACTCTAAACCCTGCTGAAACCCGATACTCAACAATTGAGAAAGAGTTATTAGGAATAGTATTTGCGGTTGAATAATTTCGTCCTTATTTATATGGTCGCAAGTTTACTATAGTCACCGACCATAAGCCCCTCACGTGGCTCATGAATTTAAAAGATCCCACTTCCCGACTGATGAGGTGGAGAATCAAATTAGAAGAATATGACTACCAAATCATATATAAACCGGGCAAAGCAAATTCAAACACCGACGCACTCAGTCGTGCTATACCCGAAACAAAAGCTATACACGCTATTACTAGAAGTCAACAAAAGACTCAAGACATTAAACAAAATCACGATTTTACTCCGATTATCATAGAGGAAAACCCTCACAACCTACTACAAACTAGAGGCATAAAAAATAAGTATTTCATTTTACCCATTACTAACAGTCCTCAAGAAAATTTGTTAAGAACACATCTGCCCAAAGATCTAGTAATACCAGTCGGAGATATAATAGAACATAAAACCAAGAATAATTCATTTATAATCGGGCGTGTACCTATTCCTACTAGGACTGCAAGCGATAGACTTGAAGTCAGGATTATTTTCAAGAAATTTAAAGAACACATTCCCACTGACAAAACTGTGTCCATTTCAATACCCATTATTAATGCGCCAAGTTATCTCGAGTTAAAATTATTATGCACCGAGGAATTTCAAAATTCCAATAAGAAGCCTATCCTTTTCTTCAACAAAATAATTTAATTGGCAGACCCTGTAATTATCAAACAAGTCATTTCAGATTATCACATCACTCCTTTAGGCGGTCACCAAGGAGAAACAAAAACCATCAATAAATTAAAGAAAATTTATTACTGGCAAGGTATGAATAAAGACATTAAGGAATTCATAAAAAAATGCTCTTCGTGTCAAGTGAACAAATTAAAACCCAACCAGAAAGTTCTTATGAAGATTACTACAACGAGAAGTAAACCCTTCGAAAAAATTTTCTTGGACATTGTAGGTCCCTTACCATCTAGTTACCTGAACAACAAGTATTTGCTCACGTTCCAAGACGATTTAACAAAATATTCGGAAGCTATTCCATTAAGTAACGCTGAAGCAAATACGGTAGCAGAAGCATTCGTTACACATATTGTCTGTAGACATGGCCTACCTGAAGCTATTCTGACCGACCAAGGTTCCAATTTTTTGAGCTCAGTGTTTACCGAAACTTGTAAATTATTAAAAATTCATTAGTTATAGACAACTCCTTACCATCCACAAACAAATGGAGCGCTAGAAAGAAGCCATCGAACTCTAGCCGAATATCTTCGACACTATGTGTCAAAAGATCCTCTAACCTGGGACACTTGGATCCCCTATGCCATGTTCACCTATAATAATTCCACTCACTCAAGCACTGGCTATACGCCACATGAACTTGTATACGGATTTCATATAGAAATCCCTTCTTCCATACAAAAAGACCCCGAAGTCACATATAACTATGATAATTACGTAAATGAGCTAAAAGGTCGACTCCAATATTCCCACAAAATGGCCAGAGAAAGGCTTATAAAGAACAAGGAAAATTCCAAGTCTTATTATGATAAGGCTACAAAGCAAAAAACAATCGTAATTGGTGATAAAGTGCTGATCAAAAACCACACTAGAAAAAAAAAGTTAGCGCCTCTATGGGAAGGCCCATACGAAGTGATAGATACCACTTCTGCAGAAAATTCTATTGTGAGAATCAAAAATAAAAATAAGAAAATTCACAAAACAATCTGAAACTATTCATTGACTAACTCCCAAACATTCAATTCCTCCCCTCAGATCAAAATGAGCTCACTCATCAACTCATTCGTTCGTGGACTTATTGTATTATTGGCTTTATGCGTCAGCCAAACTAGTGGAACTCAAGTTACACACTTCTCAGCAACACCCGGAATCTACTTTGAGGAATTTGGAAATGCACAGCTCTATAGCAATACATGGAAATTAGTTATGTATTACAATTTAGACAATTTTTATTTTGAACTAGAATTATTGCAAATGCAAGCAGGGCAAGCGGAAGACTTATGTCATAATATTACAAAATACTCAGGCAAAAATCACTGTGAAAACCAAATAAACACCCAAATATTGATCTTAAATGAAATAGATCAGATCAACGAAATTTTGGAACCCAAAAATTTGAGATGCCAGCGAGCTCTTTTGAACGTCATTGGCAGTATTAGCAAATCTTTATTTGGGACGCTGGATGAAGAGGATGCTAAACACTATGATGAACAAATACACATACTAAGAGCTAACGAAGACCATCTCTTAGAATTACTGAAATCTCAAACCCTGATTGTCGACAAAACTGTCAATATTTTCAACAAAACCTCAACGGGAATCCAAAATGACATCAAGGCGATTAAAGATAAAATTGAGAAAGTCACGAAGTCATTTAATCAACTCGCGACAGATGTTAAGAAAAATTTCGCAATATTAGACCTAGAGAACGTTCTATCTATCACAATATTGGCTTTGATGAGATATCAAAATGCCCAAAAGGCCATTTTAGAAATGTTATTAGACATAAAGCACGGAACTCCCAATCCGCTCATAATAACCCCCTATCAATTTGAGCACCTCTTATCCACTATTCGGAAGAACCTTCCGTCGGGTACAAACTTACCTGTAGCTACTACGCAGAACCAACTCTTAGATCTATATAGAGCTAGCCGTACAAGTACCAATAAAATTAATAATTTAATCATAATAGAAATTAAAATACCCCTACCCTTAAATACAGAATTCCAAATGTATAAAGTAATCCCCTTACCTACCCTAATTAACGAATCATTCATTTATATAAAACCCACTACCGAACACTTGTTAGTCACACAATGTTTGCAAAAAACTCCTCACAATTACATTTGTCAAATAACGCATCCAATCCATAACTGAAATGCGAAGGACAACCAATGTGAAATGGAATTATTAAGGCACTCTCAAACACCGCCCTTATCATGTGGAATGAACATCTTAAACATTTTCACCTTATGGATACAATTATCCAACCCTAACAAGTGATTATACAGTTTGAAATCTCCTCGAACTGTAGATAATATTTGCGGTAACAATATCGAACCAATTACAATAAAGGCAACCGGAATTCTAGAAATATCGCCCAATTGCTATATAAGAAGCGATGGTCAAACGCTCTATGGACACTCCGAAAAAATTTCAATCGCTGAAAAATTCTATTTGCCATCGATCAATCTAACAAACATCACCCTCGATTATCATAAAATTAAGTATAATCCTCCAAATACAATCACTATAAAAAATAGTGAACATCAGGCACTTTTTGAACTAAGCCAAGATATAAAGACCTTAGAAAAGGCTGAAAACGAAAATCTAATTAACGTGACAGCAAACGATATTCACCATTATTCCATTATCTATATAACGATAATGATCATTATAATCATATGCGCTATAAAAACAGCCCTACCCTATCTAAAAGCTAAAAGACTTAAAGCGACGGACATTCCGCCTTCATCAACTCAAGAGAGTGATAAGGAAAAAGAAAATAATAAAGAAACCACTAAAACTAATAAATTTCCTCTATCCAGAGCGTTACCTTAAAAAAGACAAGATAGAAGAGAAAGAAAAACGCAAATTTCCCATCATCATAAAAAATGAACATATACATATATATTACAAAAAAAAAACCTTATAACAAATTATAATTATATTTACTCAAATACCATTAACAAAATTTTTTTTTCCTAAGAATTACATTTACTCAAACTAGAAAACTTTTATATAAGAAACACACTTCTTGTTAATTTAAGAAACATATTTACTGAAATACTAATAATCTAAAATACTTATTTACAAACTAAATTTGTACTAGAATCTATTCTACATTAAGCAAATACATGTTAACCAAAACTTCTATAAGCATAAGTCAAAGAACCTAGATAATAAATTACAGATAGAATCTAGAATATAACCAATTACTAGCCTAAGTAAAACAAATCACCATGTAAACTACAGATACCAAGTTCAACCAACCTAAACTCCGTGTAATTTCGATTCTCTTCAAGAATACGAAATTCCTCCTTAGGGGGAAGGTGTTATGAATCCACTAAACCTACCATGCCTAACTACCTAATCTCGGATTCATAACGTAAATCAAAACGCAAATCTCAAACGCACGTCATGCGTCTAGCAAAATCACGTTTTTACCTTTAATCCAAAAGAAAGGCATTTCAAATCTTTTAAAATTCAATAAACTTGTTGCAT
This sequence comes from Dioctria linearis, assembly GCA_963930735.1. Lineage (NCBI taxonomy): Eukaryota > Metazoa > Arthropoda > Insecta > Diptera > Asilidae > Dioctria > Dioctria linearis. The sequence continues at coordinate 67,785 of CAWVNZ010000626.1, forward strand.
AATCCTAAAATTACGAATTCCTAACGTAAATGCAACAAAGTATACTTCCACAAACGATAAACAACAACCATCAGGTGTCAGATATTCTATCCCATTTGGCGCGTGCCTAAAATGAACATAATTTCTTCTACAAATGAAATGTAATATGATCCGGCGCTAGCATTCGCTCACCGTAATGATTCATTCATGAAAGCAATCGAAGAAAATCGTCACCAGACAATTTATCCCAAATACATGACTAAGTCACCGACCGATCTAAAACCGGCAAAATTACCCAACTGATGCACCTTTGAATGGCTGCACTTCGTTGCATTGGTAAAGTGACATGAAGTTTCATGAATTAATGAATTATGATGACCCTGAAATTTTGTTATGCATGGAATCGATCACCGAACTTACAGAAAATTGTTTTTCGATTCGATTTTTTTTGGAATTTGTTATTTCCGCTCAATTTCCTGATTTTGTTATTCAAAACAGAAAATTGAGCGATCATCAATTTTTCCCTTAGAAAATTGCTGAATTTTAGAAATTTGTGGAGGGGAGTATCATCCCCATGTAAATCAATAATATATATATGATGCGGTTGAACTAGGAAAATCAGAGAGTATTATTGAACCTACTAGGAGAGTTCCACTACCAAAGGTAAGGCCTCCTAAGTATCTAATTAAAATAAATCTTTTCCAGTAATAAGTGAAAAGTCGATAAGTGTTTTTTTTTTAACAAAGTGGAAAGCCGAAAGAGAAAATTGTTAATCTATTACATTTAATTATAATAAATTTTGTTTTCTCAGAAAGTTGCGTTTGAATTAACATTTTTGATTATATTGCGTTATACCTAAAGAGGTGTAAAAACGTATAACACTGGTTGCTAGAAACGGAGCTGATGCAGTACCATAAGTGACTGTCCTAAGTCTGTAGTGTTTAATCCATGCTCCAGACTCTTCTCTCCACAGGATACGTTGAATGTTCGTGTCATCTCTATCTACTAGAACTTGTCTATACATTTTCTCAATGTCCCCGGAAATTGCAATTTTATGTTTTCTGAAACTCATGAGAATAGAGACTAAGTCCCTTTGAACTGTCGGTCCAACTAACAAACAGTCATTCAAGGTATGTGCGGTAGTACCCTTGGCAGATCCGTCGAAGACTACTCGTATTTGTGACGTTGAGGAATTCTTAAATTCTGCGTGGTGAGGTAAGTACACAGAATCTGAATTATCCCGCTCGCTATCAGGAACCTCCTCCATATGATTCAGTTCTAAGTATTCGCGCATAAAGTTGCAGTATTGTTCGTTTAGAGATGGATTAGTCCGAAATCTTCGTTCCATAGATTTTAGTCTTGTTTCTGCTAATGCCCTTGAGCTGATGTTGAGGTTGCGTTTAGATTTAAAAGGCAAGCGAACGACGAACCTCCCCAGAGATACTTTTTTATGACTTGACTTGAAGTTCTCTCGCAAGTTCGCTCTTCATCTGACATTAACGTCTTTGGAACTGATAACTCTTCGGTCTCCCAGAATTTGTATAACAGATTGTCTACATTTCCTGATAAATGAAAATTTGCAGATGCGGCTGGTAGATTGCTTGATGCTCCCGCTCTAACTATTACCCAGGCAAAGATAGTCGCTTGTGCTAACATGGTCTGATCTCCATATCTAATTTGACCTTCAGTTATCACGTCAAAGAAACATCTGCTCCGAGGATGATGTCAATCTGCCCAGGTCTATGAAACTCGGGATCAGCCAACTCTAAATCCTGCAGGATTTGAAAGTTCAATTGGTTTGCCTGCTCTGCCGGTAAGAAAGCAGTAAGTGATTTCATTACCAGTGCTGTCACTTCTAGGCGAGCATGTGGATTGAAACGAGATGTCACTGCCAACGAAATATGACCCTTTGTAATTCCTGCTCTACTTTGAGCTAATCCAGTAATCGTAATTCTCGCATGATTTCGCTTAAGGCCTAACCTTTGAACACACTGTTGGGAAATGAGTGACACCTGAGACCCTGAATCTAGTAATATTCTACAGTGTTGAAGGTTGCCTTGCACATCTAAAACATTACCAACTGTCGGTAGAATCGTCGAATTAGGCTGCAGCATTTTACTGTTGCTGCAAGAAGCCTGATCTGCGTTGGTGTTTACATTTATAGTTAAACATGTCGATGTCTCCCCAAAACTCTTGGATCGAATTTGCGATGGCGTCACTTGTTGATTGGTTATGACTGAGTGTAAAGGCTGTGATGAGTACTAGCTGCTTGAATCATCGGTTATGCATGATTTTGGTGAATTAATACCCTTTGTACTAGTTGCCTTGTATTAGTGGATAAGAGTATGGTGCTTGAATTGGCAAATATTACATCTGAATTTGGTACGAAATTTCTGAACTAAGTGACCCTTATATAAACAATTGAAACATAAGGCTGATTTTTCTACAAAGTCTCTTCGCAGACTTATGCTGTCATTCATGAATTGAGCACACTTGCTTAAAGAATGATCACCGTGGCACTTAGTACAATCAAACAGCGGATGAGTAATTGTATGCATGCTCTTAAAGTTTAAGGGAGCCTTGCGTGCGATTGATGTTAAGTCTTCAAGGTGGTCAATGCGATCACTTAAGAAATCTAGAAAATTCTGAAATGTTGCCTGTTCATCCGCATTTGGATGTTGGGACCGAAGCTGTTGTGTCTCTTTATCCATTTTGTTCAAAATTATGTAAATCAACCACGGATCCCTTGATTCACCCTGGCTGCCCAATGATTTTAAGCCCCTTATTACTTCATCGGAAGTATCAAACAACTTTCGTAAATCTTTCGTAGTTGCTTGATGTACATTAGGTTGTTCGAGAAACATTTTGATCATTGAATATATGATTTTTTGTTTTTTGTCAAAACGTTTCGTTAGCCTGTCCCAAGCGTCATCATAATTGGCATCAGAAACAACCAAGTGACTAATTACAGAGCTCGCGGGCCCTCTTAACAGGCCTTTTAGATATTGGAATTTTTTGTGATTTAGATAGGTGTTCTTTGCTATGGATCAATGATTTAAACAAATCTTGGAAAGTTGGCCACTCACTGTATTCTCCACTGAATGGAGGAATATTAATCGGAGGTAATTTCACTTCATTACTTGATTGCGCAGAAAAATGTTCTAAGAATGATTGTTGTAGCGAGAGCATATTATGAACTGTCGATTTAAGATCCTCGGACCTATTGGTATGTTGCTCCCTGTTTGGAGGCTCAGGTTTTATTGCAGGTAATGACGCAGCTTTGATTTCGAAATAGAAACCTTCATATATGTCAAATACGGAATTCCGGTCAGGGAATTGTAAAATGTCATCTTCAACGTCTTTGAATTCGTTGAATCATGCTTCGAGTTGCTCTAAACGCGGTATAATTTCATTGGAAGTTACGCCTTCATTGATGTTGGCAATGTAGTTTTTCAATCTTTGAAACGTGCCCTTAAGGGGATCGCGTTGAATTGTTAGTTGAACAATTTCTGCCATTTCAACCACGGATATTAGTCACTGTCCACGTATGACCGAAGTAATATAAACACAATAAGATCGCGTTACCTATCGCAACTAGTGTACTGATTAAACTAACTATTAATTTATTAATAAAATTATTGTCCAGGTATGTGCTTGTAAAGATTGTAGTACAACAGGCTGCTAATGAAATTTAATTTAATCAAAAGAACTGTAACTTGACTAATTAGATTATTTTGTTCAATTTATCACAATGTTTTTAAACAAATTACAGAACAACCAAATAAGTTATAGAAAGTCAACTAAAGACTTGAATTTGATGAATTATCAGTTGGATTTGTGGTATTTCCATACAAAATTTCATATGTCAGATAACATGAAATGATTTCAGCGAGTTGTCAACGTCTTTAGTCGAATCGATTACCGCACTCTCGAAACTCTCGATATTTTTATGGTTTGTGCTGTAACTACCATATTTTGATTTGTATCTCCGTGTATATGTAATATGAGCTTTTGTGAAGCCCGGATGCGCGAATAAACTTACTCCAATTAATAAGTCTCCAAATGAGCTTGCGTTCTGTGATGCATTTGAGATCACCGCACTGTAAATCCACTTTTTCTATGAAGTATGGTTTGTGGTTATGTATTTATGTATGTAAGCACGAATATTAATTTCAGAATTGGAAGAATTGCCCAATTTAATTCTTTAAATTACTGCAAATGTACTTAGCTGTGTCCAAATTGTGGAAATAATCCGGATCTGAAGGACCATGTAGAGAATGAGCTTAAGGTGCTTCTGTGGTGTTGGGCCCCAATATGATGTATGCTGTGATAGTTCTTGGACTTTACCCTTGACTCCGGAAAGCAATGTAATGGGGATGATCTTATCGTTTCCAACCTTTCGTTATGGGTGTTTAGTTAGAAAAGTGTTTACTTAACTGATTGATGTTATTATGTAAAAATAAGCTCGACTGAATTTGATAGAACTTTATTGAGGCGCAAAGAAATGAACTTGACTCGTTGGAGGCTACCACAAGAAGGAAGAGAAATACAAAATGGAAGTTCATATCAAATGAATTTAGTGCTACCATGTACAATTACAATAATTCGAAATTAAGATGTTTTACAATTCAAGTTCGAAGTATAGAAATTCAAATTTATATAATTCAAGTGTATATAACATTAAATACAGAAAATGTAGTAATTCACAAGTAAATTAATTTGTTAATCCTATGGATGCGTGAACATCATGTCTCCCCCTTAATTAAATCTTAATTGATAATATTAATTAGAACAAACAAACAAAAAATCTTAGTACTTTGGCAGATTCTAATTATTTGCAATAATTTTCTTTTCAGATAATTTCATAATAAACTCATCAGCGCATCACACAGCACGAATAAGCACGAAAGACAACACTGACGTGCTGCGATGCCCGGTGAGAAACATTGCAATTTTGACAGTGTTTTGTGGCATGTGGTGGCGCTCTTAGAATATAGTTCTCTCTATATTCTAAGATGTGCATGTGAGTGACGAAATTTTCATGACAGGAAAATTGATGTAACCTCTTTGTTTAAGTACTTATTTAAAAAATTCCGTAATCGCGTTTTGTTAACAATAATTATCGGCGCATAATTTGATATACGGACAAGTAGTAAAGTGTAGAGGTGAACAGATTTGTATCTAGTGTTCTGATAGTGATCATAGGTAATTATTGTGAAAAAGTGAAAAGGAAATAGTTTTTATAGTTAAGTACTGTGTGTTAAGTGTCCTGCGCAGGATGAGAATAGATGATTTCTCCGATGGAAACGCGTCTCATATGGAATTTTGCAGTAAGTTCATTAAATTTTATTATATTGAACTAGGATTGTTCCGAATGATTTCTTCTTTAAGGTTGTGCAAAGTGATCATATTTTTTTTTTCATATACTAATTGAAATCTTTTATATTAGGATGAATTATGTAGATCTAGCATTACCTCAATTAGTTAACCAGCTAACATTATATTTCGTATTTGTGTTAAAGAAGAGAGCGCTAGCTGTTAATAGAAGTTTGCCGCGCGCACGTAGGAACGGTTTCTGGTAAATTCGAAGGCAACCTACTTCAAAGCTTTGTCATAATTAAGTATTGGACCCGAGGCACTTGTGTAGAATTGAGCTGGCTTTACCTCTTAATGTCAAACCCTTACACAAACTTGATTATGAATTTATTAAGTGTCTTTCATTAGATTTTACAACGAGGAAGAATTTTGGTCGTGAATAGGGAGTTGGAAGTTTTTGTCCTGCGCTATCTACAAAATTATTTGTTATGTTATTTATTTTACCTCTTCTAAGCCTTACTCGCCTTAATACTAGTGAATTCATGTAACTCATTTCTTATAACTAAACTCAACTTCTTCAAAAGACTATTTTGTCGCTCAAATAACATTCAGCACAGAAAATCTTTCATTCAGCACTTAAGTGTATACAGATACTTACGGAATCGCTTGAAATGCAAAAGTGTACACTTTCCCTCACAGTGAGTTTTTTAAATCATGTACACTGGCAAATTCTTCACAGTTGCGGAATCCAGTCCCAAGAAGTTTAAATTCGAGAATATATTTTAATAAGAATTTCGTACCCCTGGATATCGAAGCACTAGTATATCGTTCTAAAAAGTCATATATTAGTCATATAAAGTCTTCATTATAAGTGTAATATTTTATATCACGTATAAGTATCCATTTTACTTTAAATTATACTCATCAATTTGCGAGTACTGTAGTTATACCTGGAGTCAGCTTACATAATACACAAAATACATCACAACTTTGTCTACTTAACCATACTTCTTTAATAATGCCATGCTGGCTATAAATCTGAATATTCTTTCCTTTAATATTAACTCTTCCCCGAAGAACTTAACTGTATTGTCGTAATGCCGATTCTTGATGGGGAGTTTCGTTCCCAATGGCGTCTTCGGTGGTACAAAACTGGGGCATCTTGAAAGCTGACTTATCGCAGGAAACTGATCTCTTGAATATCGCCACTAAGTGGGGCAGCGGTCTGCGCTGCTTTGCAAGCCTGCTTAACGCAGGACACTGATATCTTAAATATCGCTAATAATTCGGGCAGTATGGTGTGTGACTACGGTGTTTTGCAGGCCTGCATAACACAGGAAACAGATGGCTTGAGCACTAACTGCAACGCCTTGAGATTCTGCTTAGCGGAGACATCTTGAAAGACTGTAGGGATTGATGTCTTGGATGGTGGCTGCGACGTGGGCAGCGGTGCCTCCTGCATGCCTGGCTATTGGTAGATCAAGCGTTCAGTTAGATGCCAGGTTACAGGCGATCAACCTCTGGTCCTCAAAAAAGTGCTGTGGGCCCAAGTCTGCTGAAAAGAGACAGCGAGCTGTTGGGAAAGTGACCCCTCACTCCGAGACTGTAAATGTGACAGTCTGAACGTGCGCTGGCATTGACCCCATCCCACATCGTCTACAGGGTTGATTCGAGCGGAATGACAAGCCTGGTATTGTCTGCAGAGTTTATTTTTAAAAGTCTGGACTCAGTCGACGCTATACCGATGTGGGGGATTAGCAACAACAGCAGTGATGCTGGACATCCAAGGAGGAATCTCCTGTTTCCACACCGGATCGTCAGCTCATTGTGAGAGACCTAAGCAAACGTTGGATTCTGAAAAAAGTATATTATGGGAGTCATTAACTAAATCGCCGTTCTGGGTGATTTTTCTTTATTTTACGTGGTTTTTTGGTCATGCGGTTGAACCGACGCGACGGTTGACATCAGAATAATAAATTTTGTTGTTTTTTCTATATACACGAAAGTCAAAGTCTAACTAGTTTAATCTTCCTACGTTCAGAAAAGCGTTACTAGATGCGAATTTCGAAATAAATTTTGCCAGGTTTATAAAGCGGTTAGTCGAGAGTTGGGAAATGTATGATGCGGTTGTTCTGCCCAATGAGAACACTCAATAGAAAATATCAATAAGGATGTGGACTGTAAATAATAACGCCGGGGAATATTTTATAGTCAGTGGTTTATTGAACGCACGTAAAACTTAAGTACAAAATTACAACTATAACTAAAATTAACCGAATTCAATTTCACGACGCTTAAGACCTAAACTTCAATAGATTTAAAAAAAGGTCACTTATTCACTACACAATAATAATTTTATTCTCAGTATAACACTGTCAAAGTTGATACAACTTTGACCAATGGCAATTATATATGTATGTATGTATAAATATATTATTCAATTCAATTCAAAGCAAAGTTGTATTAGTAGTGTTTATTCTAGTCGGTACCCAGAATAAAGATCTTTATCTCAGTCGAGACCCAAGAGAAAGGTTTGAGGTTAGTGAATGTTATTCTTTTCGCTACCCGGAATAACTATCTTTATCTCAGTCGAGACCCAAGATAAAGGATTGAGTTAGTCTGTGTTATTCTAGTCGCTACCCAGAATAACTATCTTTATCTCAGTCGATACCCAAGATAAAGGTATTAAGTTAGTAGACTTTATTCAAGACGAGACCCAGAATAAATATCTTTATCTCAGTCGGTACCCAAGATAAAGTTATTATGTTAGTAAATTTTATTCCAGTCGAGACCCATAATAAATATCTTTATCTCAGTCGTTACCCAAGATAAAGTTAATTTGTTAATAATTTTATTTAATTACACTCGCCAAGTCGAATTCCAAAACGATGCACAATCTATGAGAGCTGGATACTAAAAGAGAAAGATTCAAATTGACCTGCGACTTATATTGCCTCTGAATTGCGCACGGCTCCAACAAATTATTTTACATTGCGCATAGGTAGCAACAGAAAAGTCCGTTGACCTTAGCAGCTGTGCGTAGGTCAGAAGAGTACATTGACCCTAGCAGCTGTACAAAGCAACTGGAATTTTGTGCATTTTTAGTTGCCGTTCCTAATTTTGCCTATCTAAAGCTATTAAGATTATAATTATACAATAAGATACCTATTACAATATTGCTGATTTGTTATTTTGAAGATTCATTTAAATGTACAGATTACTTAATCTAATTCCATTTAATTCGCGCACTGTTAGCGAAGACAAGTTACTGTCCTCTTATTGGATTGTGTCCCGGATTTGTTTATGTGGAATGTAGCCATGAGGTGTTGATTGTTATCTCCACTAAAAACTGCCTTATCGATATGCTTGTAGGTAGGTATACATCGTTTCGTTCCCAACCTATTTTCAATGATTAGAAAAACTTGGAATTAGAAACTTTTAAACTATTTTACTTCCAGGTGGCTATTTAATGTTGGTTTGAACATACTGCCCCCTGTTGAAAGGTTGAATTTTAATAGAGAAAATTCAATCTTTCAAGTATTTATTATAAATTAATGTACTTAAAATATAAATTAGTTTTAGAATGAAGAGGCGAAGCATACATTTGGTGACTCCTCCTCTTTTTTTTTTTTTATTTACCTAAGGAATTATACCTTGTTATTACCTTCCTAAATGTTTCGGCGATGAGAATCGGAAAAGTACATGGTGTCTGTTGCTATTGATTGGTTAGCTGAGTCAGAGCAGCGCTTTACCTTAGTTGACGTCTGTCTCATTGGCGATCACTTTGTGTTGGAAGGGCTTTAATTGTTATCTAATGAACCGGGCTCTCGTTGGCAGCGCTGATCCGGTACCACGTCCCAGGTCCAAGGTTCGAGTGTGGCGAAATAACCTATTTTTTTCTCTTTTTAAAACAATTTTGTTTTTTGTCTGAAAAAAATATCTTTGTTATGAAGAAACAATAGCAAAGACTTGGACTTTGCATAATGTGATTATGCCCCCTTCTACTAGATGAAAAGGGTTTTGAAATTTGTAATGCAGGAATTGCAGCATTATGTGATCTTTACATGGGAAAAGTTCTGTGTCTTGAAACAGATTTGGTTTTGTTTTTTTTTTTTTTTTTTAAGAGATATTTGAAATGCGGATAGAAAAAATATTTCAATTTTGTATGCTGTTATAGGAATACTTGAGGGTATGTGATTTATTTTCCATATGATGCTCATGAAAGCGAAGATAATATAGAAAATAATACATTGAGTAAGCGCAGAGATCGAACTTCCGAAATTTCTACAAATAATTGATCCCAGTTGAATATTAGGAAGATAATAAAAAATAGATTCTAGATTTAGATTAATCATTTTAAGTTATGATTCGTATACGTACATCTACAAGTAACTTTACTTTTATGCGTGTCCCGTCCCGAGCAGTGAAACGTTGTTTCTTTTTTCTGGACCGCTTTAGTTTTTCATATGAGACAGTGATTTCCTCGAATGTGTTCGATTGTTCACTGTCTGCAATAAGTAGCTGGAAGTCGTTATTCGGAAGTTCTGCGTGAAGAACATTTGTATCTTTTAAAATGCATTCCTTCAACTTCAATGTAGGTTGAAACTGCTGAAGGCTTGATGTCGTCAGTGGTACTCGTTGAGCCTCAGACGACGTGGATTTTTGTCGCCCTGCTGTAGATACAGATATATCTCGCTGCGACTGGGTAGCTGATTTTGGCAAAATATGATGCCCTGAAGCTGGGCTTGCTGCTTGCTCATCTATAGGAGATGTTGATGCCTGCTGCATTTGAGCTAGAATTACTGCTTGCTTTCTTGAAGCTAGTTTCATGTGTCCTAAGGCATGATATACTTTAATGCAACCTTTATAGTCTTTGTAAAGATTGGCATTTTTAGGAGGTTTCCTGTTGAGGTTATAAAACCTGCGTAAGTCCATATATCGAGAATCACCTAGTACTGGGTTTTCTTCGATGAATGGTAATCGTACATATCGGCCAGCTGCAATACGACAGTGAGTGTTTTTATAAGATCGTTTACACTCTTGTTCGTATTTTGAGAGTTTACTCACTTGAGAAGTTATTTCCTCAGGTTGCGAAAGCTTTCTCAGGATTTTATCTATTGACCCTTCTTGGTCAGCTTGCGCATTAATTGCAAAAGATGAAACTTTAGAAATAGAGTCCGCTCGAGATAGATTTCCGAAGAGAATCCATCCTAGGGTGCTATTTTGAGCAGTAGGGGTTCCTGGAGGACCTTTTCATAATCCTTCCAATAGAATTTCCCCGTATACATCGGCTCCCAGCAGAATATCAATTTTTCCCGGCTTGTGGAAAAATTGGTCAGCAAGATATGATCCCATTCTTGTATTTGAATGGTAGTCGGAGGCAGGAACTCAGTGATCTTGTTCACGATTAGTGCTGTCACTGAAGTTGTTTTATTTGATTTAGATTGCGGACATACTTTGAAGCATGTTTGTCGTTTAATCTTTGTAGCTTTGCTATTTGCCAAGCCTGTGATTTGGGTGTCAACGCGAGTGGCGGATAGGTGCAGTTTGCGTGTTGCTGCTGCTGTAATAAAAGATACTTGAGACCCCGAGTCGATTAGAGCTCGCATAGTATGCATTGTTCCCTCTGTTGAGGAAATGTGAAGCAATGCTGTGGCAAGCAGTGCTTGAGTACCGCGCTGTGGGCGATTTGTGTAGAATGTTCGTAAAGAACTATCTGGTATGACCTCAGATGTAGAGGTAGAATTGTGTGGCTGTGCTTGTTTGATAGAATTATTGCTTTGCTTAGTTGAACAATGAGTACTTTGATTGGATGTACTACTATTCTTGTGAAGCAAAGAATGGTGTGTTCTACCGCACTGCCGAAATGTAAATTTGCTTGGGCAAGATTTCGTGTTATGGTGCCTTAATTAGCAGTTTACACATAGATGGTTAGATGTAACGATCTTGAACCTTTTCTCAATGTCACATTTGATAAATTGTGGACATTTAAACACTCTATGTGGCTCTTTGCATATTGCGCATTTGTCTGTAGATGATGAGAAATGTGTTGATACCTTTTTTATGAAGTGAACTGACTTTGAATCTAAGCTTGCTTCCAGAGTTCGGAATCTGGTCTCTAGGAAGGTCTTTAGAGACTCAAACGTAGGTAAACCTTCTTTATTATTTACCTCCTGCTCCCACAAGCGATGGGTTTCCGTTGGTAGGCATTGCACCAACTTATATATGAGAATTGGGTCCCATTGCTTTGTAGAAACTCCTAAAGCTTCAAGCTCGAAAATGCATTCTGATGATCTGTCTAATAAGGATCGTATCGCCTTAGCAGATTCATTTGTTATTTTAGATAGATTACACAGAGTTTTCAGCTGAGTATTCACTAATACTCGCTTGTTGTCGTATCTATCCTTTAACGTTTTCCATGCATTTTCGTAACTTGCGTCTGTTACTGGAAACTGTCGCAGCAAATGTTCAGCCGCGCCAGTAACACTTGTTTTAAGAAAATATAATTTTTGTACTGGAGGTAAAGAAGAATTTATATGAACTGGGGAATTAAACAAATCGTGAAATGATCTCCATGAATCATAAGAACCAGAAAATGTTGGAAGTGTAATTCTGGGCAACTTCAAAAAAGACGAAGATTACTGATCAGTTCTAGTTTCTGCAACAATTTTTTGTTCTGCTTTTGGCTCGAAAGCATCTAATGCATCCCTGAGAATTCCTCGGAATGTATAGTACTTATTTTCCACCTCTGCAAATTGATCATGTACGAAATACTCGTACTTCTCAAGTTCACTGTCATCCAATGCCTGCGTAGCTTGGATAATTGTATAATGGGTAGACTTATAATCTGACCAGATTTCGCTTAAAGCGATTAAGCGCTCAGAAACAAGCCCTTTTGTTCGTCTCCCTACTACAGTATTGTTGTAGTTCTTGAGAGATTTTTCGATGATTTTTGCGGAGGTGGCTTGGTTAGCCAAACATTTTTGAAGTGTACTCATGTTTAGACATGTGAAATTATAAACCACTAGACTTTAAATCCGGCTCGAAGGACCATAAAATGTTCTGCCCAATGAGATCACTCAAAAGAAAATATCAATAAGGATGTGGACCGTAAATAATAACGCCGGGGAATATTTTATAGTCAGTGGTTTATTGAACGCACGTAAAACTTAAGTACAAAATTACAACTATAACTAAAATTAACCGAGTTCAATTTCACGACGCTTAAGAACTAAACTTCATTAGATTTAAAAATGGTCACTTATTCACTACACAATAATAATTTTATTCTCAGTAAAACACTGTCAAAGCTGATACAACTTTGACCAATGGCAATTATATATGTATGTATGTATAAATATATTATTCAATATGAATCAAAAAATGTACTCACCAGTATAAAACTATGGAATCGACTTTATGGCGTTGGTAATTAAATAATTAGTGATTATCTTGTTCTAGTCGTTCCCCGGAACAAGATACTTTACTTCAGTCGAGACCCAAAGCAAAGTTGTATTAGTAGTGTTTATTCTAGTCGGTACCCAGAATAAAGATCTTTATCTCAGTCGAGACCCAAGATAAAGGTTTGAGGTTAGTGAATGTTATTCTTGTCGCTACCCGGAATAACTATCTTTATCTCAGTCGGTACCCAAGATAAAGTTATTAAGTTAATAAGATTTATTCCAGTCGAGACCCAGAATAAATATTTTTATCTCAGTCGCTACCCAAGATAAAGTTGTTATTAGTAAGATTTATTCCAGTCGAGACCCAGAATAAATATCTTTACCTCAGTCGCTACCCAAGATAAAGTTATTAGGTTAGTGATTTTTATTCCAGTCGAGACCCAGAATAAATATCTTTATCTCAGTCGGTTCCCAAGATAAAGTTTTTATTAGTAAATTTTATTCCAGTCGAGACCCAGAATAAATATCTTTATCTCAGTCGCTACCCAAGATAAAGTTTTTATTAGTAAATTTTATTCCAGTCGAGACCCAGAATAAATACCTTTATCTCAGTCGCTACCCAAGATAAAGTTATTAGGTTAGTGATTTTTATTCCAGTCGAGACCCAGAATAAATATCTTTATCTCAGTCGGTACCCAAGATAAAGTTGTTATTAGTAAATTTCATTCCAGTCGAGACCCAGAATAAATATCTTTATCTCAGTCGGTACCCAAGATAAAGTTATTATGTTAGTAAATTTTATTCCAGTCGAGACTCAGAATAAATATCTTTATCTCAGTCGTTACCCAAGATAAAGTTAATTTGTTAATAATTTTATTTAATTACACTCGCCAAGTCGAATTCCAAAACGATGCACAATCTATGAGAGCTGGATACTAAAAGAGAAAGATTCAAATTGACCTGCGACTTATATTGCCTCTGAATTGCGCACGGCTCCAACAAATTATTTTACATTGCGCATAGTAATCAAAGTAGCAACAGAAAAGTCCGTTGACCTTAGCAGCTGTGCGTAGGTCAGAAGAGTACATTGACCCTAGTAGCTGTACAAAGCAACTGGAATTTTGTGCATTTTTTGTTGCCGTTCCTAATTTTGCCTATCTAAAGCTATTAAGATTATATTTATACAATAAGATACCTATTACAATATTGCTAATTTGTTATTTTATAGATTCATTTAAATGTACAGATTACTTAATCTAATTCCATTTAATTCGCGCACTGTTAGCGAAGACAAGTTACTTTCCTCTTATTGGATTGTGTCCCGGATTTGTTTATGTGGAATGTAGCCATGAGGTGTTGATTGTTATCTCCAATAAAAACTGCCTTATCGACATGCTTGTAGATAGGTATACATCGTTTCGTTCCCAACCTATTTTCAATGATTAGAAAAACTTGGAATTAGAAACTTTTAAACTATTTTACTTCCACGTGGCTATTTAATGTTGGTTTGAACAGCGGTAGACCCATTCCCACACTTGTATGGGTTGTGAAACTTGAACTAAAGTTGTTCATCCATCCTCGAAAATTTTTGAGAATTCAGTATATAGGTAGGTTTCGTCGACTGCAGAGAACATCCAATACAAGCGGAGGCGTTGCCATCTACATACATAGCTAATACAATACAGTCTCAATTAAACGACAATTAACGACAATTGGAAAATTATGGTTGGTCAGTGTTTAGGTATCAGAATATATCAATCTCACCACCCGATTCAGTTGTTCTGGTTATAGTCGTTTGTAGGCGAATGGCAATTTTTATCGATAATTATTTTACTGTCATCTCGGATACTTTGGATAGACTGATGAGCTAAATTTCCCCCATCTTTTTATTATACCCTAGATGAAATCTATAGGGGTATACTAAGTTTGTCATTCCGTTTGTAACACCTCGAAATAATGATGGTAGAGCAAAATGAATTGGACACCCACGCAAAATATTAAAAGTTATTTTGATATTTGCATGTCCGTCCGTCCGTCTGTCTGTCTGTCTGTTTGTCTGTCCGCACGATAACTCGAGAACGCGTTCACCTAGAAAGCTGAAATTTTGTACACGGACATTAAAAAAAAAGTAAAATTAAGTTCGAAAATGAGACAAATCGGGCAACTCCTTCGTGGGGTTGCCATACAAAAATTTCGTTTGCCAGGATATATTTGGATACTACCTGAGAACACGTCGACATAGAGAGCTAAAATTTGGTACACTGTGTTTTCATGCTAGTAGCAAATAAAATTTCAAAAATGAGCAAAATCGGGCAACCCTTTCTTGGTGTTGCCATATAATAATTTTGGTTTTTTACATATACTTTGAAAACGATCAGTCCTAGATATTTTTATTGTACTAAAAGCTTCTTCAGAATAAGAAATCCTATAAAATTGGTTTTAATCATTTTTCTGTCGGACGAGTCGTTCTAGATATATAAGTGAGAAACAATTCCAAAAAATCGAAATTGCTCAAATGGGTGACCATACGAAATTTCATACGTGGATTCATCTAGGGCAGCGGTTATCAATCTTTTTTGGTTTGCGTACCCTTTGGTAGTTCATTATCGTAAATTGTACCCCTTACATTAGAAAAATGTTAATAATTTAGATCGTTGTAGTTGTTATTATTTTAAACTTGTTCTTACACTAAATAAATAGCAATAACGTTTCAAGGAGTATGCCCAGAATGTTTACTGATGAAAACTAAAAGAAGATTTATAGATACATAACTTTGAATAAAAAGCAACATACTTAATAAATATAAACTATTATAAACATAAAGTTTAAATATTCGCAATTTTACATTAATTTTAACTTAACTTATTATATTCAGTGAGATCCTTGAGCTTGCTTTGGTACAGATAGTTTTTTGAAATCAGGTTCGATTGATGCAAGGTATAATATTAAATCTGGAGCTGCATTCATCTTATTACGCTATTTGTTTTAAATAAACAATTACGAAGAGAATGCTCTTACCACCAGCACTCTACTTGTAAATGGCAGCAAAACGTTAAGCGCTTTATCAGAAAGCTGTTCATATTCGGTGCTGATGTGTGACCAAAAGTTAATAAGACAGAGTCCTTGAAATTCGACTTTCAAAGCAGAATCATTTGATAGTTCAATTAAGTTCTCTTTTTCTTTGATAGCCAATTTAGAATTTGAAATCCAATTGTTTCCTTCATCAGGTTTGTGAAAGTACTTCTCGAAACTTGATTTTAACTCTATTAAGTGCTGAGATATGTTGTTGCTCAATTCTCTGGAGAGGCAAAGTTTATTTTCTGATATAAAATTCTGCAAAGTTTCAAATACCTCACGTTGACCATTTTCAATTCATGTCCAAAATCAATTTTTTTAATCATTGATTCAATTTCATCTGAAACATTGAAAATCGTTATGGAGTTATTTTGAAGAGTAAATTTAGATTGTTTATACGTAGAAAACCTCTGCTTCATGTCAAAGTTCGAACAACCGGGTGAGGACCTTGCCTCGAGATAGCCATCTTACTTCTGTATGAAAGAGCAGAGTAGAATGACCACTATTCAAATCTTCACAAAGAGCTTTAAAAATTCTCGAATTGGTTGACCTGGACTTTATAAAATTAACCACTTTCGTAGCTTCGTCAAGAACAAGTTTTATTTGCACAGGAAGGTGCTTAGTTGCCAAACTTTGCCTGTGGATGCAACAGTGACTCCAACTTACATTGGGAGCTATCTTCATGACACGACCACGCAGACCAGAATAAATACCTGACATAGGCCTGCCACCATCGGTACATAGCCCACAACAATGAGACCAATTTATGCCTTTTTCTTTGAAATAATAATCGCGAGCTTTAAATATATCCTCACCTGTTGTGTGTTCTGACAGAGCATGACAAAGTAAAAAGTTTTCTTCGGCTTTATTGTCCTTTAAATATCATAAGAATTGGTCTTAGACCAATTCTAGCTATTTCACTTGTTATTGTTATTTTCACTCATGTCATATCGCTGAGCTCTAACTTTGCGCATTTCCATAAATCACTGTGGTTCTGATATTTTGAAAGCGAAATTTTTTATTAGTTATTCATGCAATTGTTTTCAATACTTCAGCAAACTGTCAATTACCAACGAACAATGTCGAATTACAACCAATTTTGCCCCTCATTTAGCACTATTCCATCCCCCTTCTTATTCACAATCAGCTGTTTGCCGTTCATTGTAATTGTGATTTTTTTAAACATAGACTGAACTGGCTGATTTGACAACGAACTTTTAGCTGATCGTCGTTTTTTAATTTATTTCCGGAACATAAGTCTACTAAAATTTATTTACAATGTTAGTAGCTCCTATAGAACTACGAGCGATATGTTAAAAAAGGTCTTATGATAGTTGCTCTAATGTGGTTCTGAAGAAAGAATGCGTGATATTACAAGAAGCCTATCTTAAGCATAAAGAGGGTAAAAAAAAGAAATAGGCACTGCAGTGATTGTGATTTTTAATAGATGCATAGGACAGGAACTCAAGATCTATGAAAAATAGCATATTCGGCAGTTATGTTTCATACAGAACAATTTCTTAGGCTCGAGCTTAGGCTTCGAGCTGTGATCAAATGAAAGGTAACATTTTGAGAGTTCGATGTTTTGCAAGAAAATGTAACAGTTACCAGGCATTCTGGCGGAAAAATCGCTAAGATAAAAAAGGAGGAACATTTTTCTATTTTCTTTTTCATTTTGACGTCCTATGACTAGCGAATTGAAGGGTGGAGTAATGGTTCTCTGGCGTTTCAAAACTTTCAAATTTCCTTTTGCAATACATTTATGGAATTCTCGACGCTTCCTTTTTTATTGCAGCTTATATCGGGTATTTCCTCTTTTTGTGGAGTACTCGCCACTAATAAAAACCTTCCGGGCATACTGTCCATTTTCTATCAACTACTTTGAGAAAGCCTGTAAAGGCTCATATAAAGGCGCAAATGGCTTGGTTGTTTCAAAGTGCCAGTTATATATCGAATCAACTCATTGATTTCTCTGCTGGTCAAGGTAAGACGGGATAAATAAATGAGTAAAGTTTTACACTTATGCTTCCGTCCTGTGTGCACCAAATAGATTGGCTGAAGTCTATCAGCTACTGAAAACGGTAAAAAGTTGATATGGGAAAAATTCTTGGATTTTTAAAAGCTAAAATTAAATTTGATGGTATCATGGCCTTTTCGAACGCCAGCTCATTGTATTGTATCACATCGTTTATCGGCTATGTGATTCCCAGGATGGGGTTTCGTGGATTTCAAAGCATCCATGCATCAATACCAGATTGCACAGACTGCCTTTGATGGGCCAAATAACGCAATTAACAATCTTGCTTTTCTTGCAGCAGTCTAAAATGCTCCACCCTTATCCACAGTCGATATTGCATCAAAGCCCCTTACCTTTAATATTGTTGGTTGGGACGACTGCCAACACAGTCGTCTTTGGTTAGATGACTCTACAAATAGAATAACGAGAGAATGTAGTGGAGCTAAACAAGCCATCACTGAGAACTACCCTTCTTCAATTTTTACTGAGCATATTTCTCTCAAGGGTTACCTGTACATAATGGAGCTAATTGACGATCTATCTAATATGTTACATAATAGCAATACAGATTCCTTAGCACGCACCTTTGAATGATATGTATGATGCGAGAAGTCAGAGTTTGAGCCAATTCTAAGTTTTATGCAGATTTTATGAGCAGTGCTTCATAAACCTTAAAAGTGAACAATGGTCTTCGTAGTGGCCATATACGGGATTTAAAAAGGACCCTGAAAAAAATCTGATACTCTTAGAATTGCACATTCAGGTTTAAAATCTACATTCCTTCAAACCAAAAAACAAAAACAAAAAGAGTCTTCCTTTCCGCTTTGTAAAACAAAAGATTGTAAATTAAGGACATTAATTAAAATCACACTTAACATCTACTTTATTCCAACCAATAGAATGTTGTTTAATATAGCCATTTCATAGGCTAATTCATGACACTCAATTATAGACAGACTATAGAAAATAGATATATAGATAATTTTCTAACATGCTTCTGTAAGGCCTGTCTTTTAACATAGATGAAAATTCTCCTGTTATCTCTAATTTGATGTTTTATTAAGGTGATTTATTTTTGCATATGGCGGGTACAGATTATTAATAACCGGAAGTCAGTGGCCGTGGTACTAACAATGAGATCAGTGCCCGTAATTATTAAAAAGTACCAATAAATCAGTGATATGAATACCCACTAATTTATAAGCATGTTTGTCTAACTACAATTCGGGGGCAGCATATAAGCATATTTGTCCAACTACAACTAGTGGCAGCGCATATTTTTCCTTTCATCAAATAAAACAGTAATAATACAAAGAAATTAATAAACTAACAATAACAAACGAACAATAATGAAAAAAGAAACATAATAAAAACTAGAGATCATTAAAACATGAATTAAAAATAAAAACAAGTCGGTAAACATCATTGATTTTAGGCACCCGCCTCTTCGGAGGAAATAAATTCAAATCCCACTGCTGACACAAAACTTCTTGTGCGGACCGGACCACTCATGATTCTGATTACAGCTTAAAAGAAACGGTCAAAGAAGGGAAGTAGTAGAAGCGAAACAAAGCACATTAGCTTGCTGATTATTTTGATTTCACTTTTCCAGATTTTCTCTTACATACCCACACTATATTTTGGCCTATTTACTCGATTGTTTTCACAAGGCGGTACTAGGTTATACTTCATCATGGATCATAGCCTACAAAAATCCATCCGGGTATGCCGCGATCTGTCACTTCACTTGATGCGCGGGAATATTTGAATTAAAGAAAATTTGATTTTTCTTTACACCCCCCCACTCACTCATCCTCTTTATTGCTTTCAAGCGCAGGGGGTGGAGTTAGTTTTGAGATGTGGAAAAGTTTGACTCTGGTTTCCTGTGTTTATCTTGTAAATTGAGTTTGATTTTTATTTTATGATTTTATAGGGTCCGATTCTTAATTCGTCAAGCTTTCTCCTATTCTGTTTGTTTCCGTTATCCACAAAACCGTTATCACCAACTTTAAAGTCCACATGTTTTCGATTTTTATCATAACTCGTCTTGTTGTAATTATGAGATCTTTATGTATTTTCCAAAGCTTTTTTTCTGTCTTGGATCAAATCATACCCAGTCGTTTGGAGTTTCAGCTTATTTGGCAAAATTGTAACATCGGTGCCATTTAGAAGATACTTTGGAGCGTATCCGGTGACAGTGTGCTCCGTTTCGTTGTAGCTTTTCACACACTTGTGAGCAATGGTTGTCAGCGCTATTTTGGCTTCACTTTCGTTTATCTTGCATCTGATTTTATTGACTAACGTTTGATTCAGTCTTTTATTCAATCCACTTGAGAAGGGCGAGTCCACAGCAGTAAAAATTATTGGAATATTATTTTCGTCCAAAAATTTCTTGAAGTCTCTAGAATTGATACCAGGGTATTGGTCTGATAGGATTATGCAAATGTCGTTAGCCTCCGCACAATTTCTCTCTAGTTTTCCAAGGGCTTGTGATCTGAAAAGACAGTAAATTTCCTACCTATCTAACAGATGCTGCCAATATTTCACACATTTTTTAATTACTGGACATTCTAGGTACATAGTCTTCTTTATTTTATGAATTTCATTCAATTTTTTCGAGAAGTATGCCACCGGTTTCTCTTCATTGTTTTCTTGTGGCTGTTTTAGGACTGCTCCTACTCCTAGGATACTTGAATCTGTGTACATATATGTGGATAGGACATTTTGGATCAAAAATGGTCAATACTGGCTGAGAACATAGTATTTGTTTCGTTTCATCAAATGATTCTTGGCATTCCTTAGTCCAGTTAAAGGTATGTCCTTTTCTTAAAATGTTATGTAATGGTTCCAATTTTATTGCTATTTGTGGTACATATTTATGATAAAAGTTTATTTTCCCTAAAAATTGTCTCGCATTTTTCCTCGTTTTTGGAGCAGGGAAGTTTTTTATTGATATCAACTTGTCTTTTAAAGGTCTAATTGAATTGTTCTGTATTATATGGCCCAACTACTTTACTGAGTCGGCAGCGAACATACATTTAGAGAATTTTAGTCTTAAGCCTTCAGTTTGAATTGATTGAAATAGCTGTTCCAGATGTCTGACATGATCTGAGAATGACTTTGAGAATTATAATATGTCATGGATGTAACATACTCTGAAATCTCCGTATTATATTACACATTATTCTTTGGAATATGCGGTTTTGTGTCTATCTGTAACACGCAGAGGTATTGCCCAAAATGCTGAATTCAGGTCCAGTGTAGAGAAGAACTTGCAATCTCTAGTCTTTATTATTAGGTCCTCAATAAGTAGAAACGGTTGTGATTGAGGAATTACGATTTTATTAAGGTCTCGAAAATCTATGCACAATATTGACTTTTTATTTTCGTCTCTTTTATAAGCTAATGTAACTGGAGCTGCAAACGGACTATACCATTCTTCTATTATTATTATTTTTTTAATAATTTTCCAATTTGAATTTCAATCTCCTTTTTGTCTTCAATTGTGCAACGATATGGCCTCTTACTGCAATATTTTTCTATTGACAGATCAATTTGAGCTTCATAATCCTTTACCATTCTGATGTCAGATTTGTCTTTAGCGAATACAGATTTATTTTTCAATATTAAGTCATCAATAACTGCCTGTTGTTGATAATCTAAATGGTTTATCCTAATTTTGAAATTTTCCTCACTGAAGTTCTCATTGAAATTTATTAAATTATCAGATTTAATTTCCTTAGAAATGTATGAAGGAACTTTCTGAATGATTTCTATGTTTTCGTTTTGAATTAATAAAAACTCTTTTATACAGTCCAAACCGATTAAAAAATCGTAACCAACATTTTCATTGTCTATAACGAAAACATTAATTTTTTTTCCACACTAAAAATGTTTACATCAAGTGTTACTATGCCATTTGCCTTTTTAACGCCATTAATTGTTTTTAAATTAGCATTGTTAGAGTAACTGCATTCTTTATTGTTTATCTTTAATAACTTTAAATTTATCAATGACACATTCTAGTCAGAGTCATAGCTTCCGAGTACTTCGATATTTTTATTCAATACTAATTTTACTTTAGCGGCACTATTATTCGGTTTAAAAATTCGTGGCATTTTATGTAAAATATTGAGAACAAACAATATTTGAAGTCGATAGAATGTAGATAGCGTATCACATCTACTCACCTCAGACTGTTTCATTTCTTTCCACAGCCACTTTTCCAAATTAAGCAGATATTAAAAAGCCACACTCCATTCTATATTTTGAGTTTAGAAAAGTATTAAATATTTAACATACCAATCGACTCACATTCACAATATCGTCACATATATACTTCTGTCACCTGGGGTGAAGTTAATTGAATAGTTAATAAAATTGATTCCCATATACACACATTCCTAAACTTGAGACATATAGATAATGTGCAAAAAAAAATTGTATTCCCTTGAAATTTGTCAAGATGAATATTTACACAATTTGAAATACTTAATATGAAAAAGCTGGCAATATTCATCAATTGGCAAAGTACTTAAAAGACTTCACGAGGAGGTCTCTTTACAAAATTGTAAAACAGAATTCCACCTCTTAATATTTTTCTCGTTTGTGGTTAACAGAAACAGTGGCCTTTCTGTACACTTCGGTTGTCTCTTCTCATCTTATGGGACTAAGAACTACAATGCTAGAAAGTTGAAAAGTTACTAAATCTGGTTTGTTGAAGATTTTATTTTTCACTGTGGCTTCTGCCCTGCCCCGCAGTTTGAAACTTTCACGTTTTATGCTAACTCATAATTTAGCAAATTAGTCATTAGCTCTCTTATTGTATTTATGTTATATGCTAATGTACACTTAAAAGGAAAAGAAGAACTTAATATCGGAGAGTCATTTTCATTTTGGGAAAGTCCTACTTTTGGGCTTTTATTACCAAATGTTAATTTTGTTGTTGCAAATTTGGATAATTTTTACGAAATTTACATATAACCTTGAAATAAAAGCACAGTTAAATGGAAAACATGGTGGAAAATTTTGAAGTATTAAAACCTCATGCTACAAATTTATAAAAAAAGGCAATGGCTTATAGTTCAAATGTGAAAATCGTAACTGTTGCACAAAAAACAAATGTTCGTGTCAGTATCAAGCCAAAGATAACAACAAAGTAATCTTGACGTTACAACTACATTGGGAACGCACACATGAATATTATAGAATATATAATAAACATGAATTGTAATCAACCAGACTGCACGTAATAAATTCTGCTTGTGTTTAGGGTTACATAAGTGATGAATCTGGAGAGAATCAAGCGTAATATTTTGAAGGATTAAAAAGAGTTTTTAGTTCGGTGCTCTCCTTTTACTTAATTTAAGAAGGAAACTGTTATTTTTACAAATTTGATTTAAAAAAAAAGTTTTCACTGTTGATAAATACACAAAAATCACCTAAAGGCAACTTGTCACAAATTGAAGATTTTCTCCCACAGGGTATATATTTGAACGCTGTCACTATTTCTCCTCTTAAATCCCCTTCGCAGACAGAACAAAAATACGAAAATGGAGCTTCTAACATCTATACCCAAATTGCATTACGCTTAGTAACAAATTTTAGAAAGTTAACATCAGATTCTACAATAAACTGACCAATACTTCCCAAATATTTATCCAAATAAAGGAGTAGTATTTTTGGTTTTCAAAATACAAACGTTCTGCCAAAATTTCTGTATATATGAGGGAAGAAATCGACCTGTGGTGGTAAGTAAATTACTCGATGTACCGAAAACTACTATTTAACTACGATGAAATTGATTGTTTGGAAAAGCTAGAGTCATAGAGTGATCATCGCCTGAAGAGGTAAAGCCCTTGGACTGTAGAAATCTCTGATATCTATTAAAAGATTCGACAAGATTCGAGAGAGGTTGCATCGCAATCCACTGCAGTGCGTAAACAATCTAAACATATCAAACAAACCAGTGGTTCCTTAGAAACATTATAAAAAATAAACCCCATTACAAGCTCCAATAAGCCCAGTCCGCACATGCATACCACCGTGTTATAATCAACCAGAATA
Organism: Dioctria linearis; assembly: GCA_963930735.1. NCBI lineage: Eukaryota > Metazoa > Arthropoda > Insecta > Diptera > Asilidae > Dioctria > Dioctria linearis. The sequence goes on from CAWVNZ010000626.1 coordinate 91,641, forward strand.
TCCGGAAGCTCCTAAGTTCGTGCCGAAATGTTTCCCATCATATTTAACAATCAGTCGGTCACATCTTTTAACTTCCGTAATGATTTGGGTAAGGCATCATTGGTTTTCATTGAATTAGAGTAGTCGGGACTAATGCTCAGATATGCCAGAAGAATGTTTTTAGAAAGTAGTCAAACCTGGAACCAGGCAGTAGTTGGATGGGGAGCGTTGAACTTTTCAACAGGATTGGGCACCCACCAATGATGCTAAATCAACGATAGAACTCCTTAAGATTTAATTTCCTGTTGGGTGGGACAAAGATGCTTAACGTTCTAGCTCTCCCGATATGGGTAGTGCATTTTAAAGAAGTAGGACTACCCAAAGCCACATTCGTCTCTTGTATCACGGATAAGAGAATTATAGCGATCGTGGGATGAAATAATTTTTTTTTTGTAAATGCATATCCTATTAAATGTTAATGAATATTATATATAATACATTGTCCATTGTGGATGTTTTTGCTAGTGGTTGAACTTTTTTCGCACCCTGAACTACTTGGGGGATAAAGGGGCATATAGCATAGGAGCGAGCGATTATTTCATGATATTAAGGTGATAAAAAACTAGACATCTGCTGAATAGTTTTGTACCTAGGCAGAATATTTTTTGTCGTAGGTAATTTAATTATATAAAAGCACAACATAAATACGTAAACATCTGTCCATCTAATAAATCCAAATATTAGAGGGAGCTGCACGTCCAGTATTACTGCCACATTTAATTAAAATTGCAATTCTTGTGCCACCTATGATGAAGCACATAACAAAGCAAGATGTATTTCTTAAATACCTATATACTGGTGATTGAGATAGGAGGGCATATATAGGCTTTTGAATTATTGATAGATTTCATTTCAAGATCATATTCAAAGAATTATATACACTAACCTTCCTAGATGGTATATAGAAATTACCACAAGCTATAGATTCCGAAACTATACCTCCACGTTTTGTAAATCTATTGGTACCTCTTATTTACAGATAAACTCGTCCCACTGTCAACAGCTGCCTGATATCATCCTTTTTGTCCAAGAATCAAATGATGGACAATGACCCGTCCTGCCTGGGGTTAAGAAATCATCTCCTGAACTGCAGTCCCACAATTTCTAACCTATAAGTTTTTTGCGTTTCGTATTCAAGGTGCTTAAGAAAATCATGCATAGGCAACATCTAAATTACATCTAAAACAATGACACCTTGAGCCAGTTCAAGGGCAGTGTATTTTCTATAGCTTTGTGAGTGACTTTCGGTACCAAAAGTGCTGCTGACAAGGCTGATTATATTCAACGAATAAAAATTAATAAAACATTATCAAATATGGGGTACCTAAAGGCTCCATACTAGGCCTGCTTTTTTTATAACGGCATTTTATATTACGGATAAGCAAACCACAACCCTAGGGAATTTTTCTATGCTGTTGTATTGTGTGTTTTTTTTAAAGATAAAAAATAGTAATTAAACAAAACACAGCCGTAAATTGAAAATGGAGAGAGCCGGAAAAAATTAAAGCACCCAAAACACTTATCCCAGCCCCCCCCCCCCCCGCCTTTCGTATACTCTTACATTTTTTTCTCCCCTTTTATTTGGGGAATAAATTACATAGGAGGAGGTATTGAAGTAAATATCAGAAATATTGGATTTTAAATAAAGCCATACTTAATGTAAATTTTCGATGGAGTGAAAGTTATCAAATTTATTTTACAGATTCTATTCCAATATAAAAGAAACTAGGAAGGAAGTTATAATTGGTCTAAAACCAATTTCGGCAATACCACAGGGGCTTTGCTCTAGATCAAGGGCGGATCCAGGATTCTTATGAGGAGTGGGTGAAGCTATGGTTTAAAGATGGTATACGCTGGAAACATATCAAAAGTTCGAAGACACTCGTCGACACTCGCAAATATTAAATAAACAAAATTAATCATTTACAAGATTCAGTGCGAACAGACAAACTACCACTCTCAACGAAAAATGTTGCTCACGTTCAACTTTTGCCACTCGCTAAAGTCAAACGAGGTGCTAAATTACTGAGTTTGTTGTGGTTTGTAAATGGTGGAAGTGTAACGCTTCCGAATCATCCATTTTAGTTAATAAAAGTAGAATTGACGAATTCATCATAAATTGTTACTTTGCAAAATACAACAATTAAAGCGTTATGTGCTTTACCTCTACTAATTTTAAGAAGTTTGGATGTATTTTTATATTATTAAAGCATACCCTGTGCGATCAACCCCGTCCAGATATGGGAATTATATTCCATTCTAGGTCTGACGTAGGAATTTTAGAGGAGCGCTACATTTCTTACACCTTTTCAGAAATCCAAGACAATTCGATGCTTCTATGCTAACAGAGAAAATGCATAAATACGGTGTACCGTAAACTAATGCTCCATGAAAAGAAATGGGAGTGTATAACTTATGATTATGTTTTAAAGAGATAAGACAGCTTTGGAACTTGCCTTGAATTCAATGCGATTCGCTTTACCCCAAGCGAGGATATTATCAAGGTCGTTATTCAATGGTATAATCGTAAAATCTCGTTTGACAGTTTTGGCACCTCGCTCCCCCCACCCCCCATAAGCGTATCAAAGAAGTAAGCGAAATCAAGAGTACAGTCATGAGAAAATCTATGGATGGGATTAAATATAAAGGGAAACAGATCATTAATGAAGTGAGATGGAGAGCAAACAGAGCGTTGCGGCACATCGTCATTGATAGGGTGAGGTTCTGGTGAAACGCCATCTAGTACAACCGGTATTAGTTAATCAGACAAAAAACTTTCAATTTTTAATAGAACAGGAGGGGAGAGACCAAGTGCTTTAAATAAACGGACTAGATACCAGACTCTCGCAAAGAGCTTTGAAAAATCTAGGGCAACGTTTTTGTACGCACCAAAATTGTGAAAACTACGGTTCCAACGATCCGTATGAAAAGTCAGCAAGTCTGCAGATGAGCATCCAGCTTGGAAGCCATATTGGTGATCATTGGTGAGTTGTTTGGTTTCTAGATACTTCATTAATTTGGAGTTAATAATAGATTCAAAAATCTTTAGAACAATCGAAGTGATTGCAGTTCGTCGCTACCCTCGCCTTTATTAGAAATAGGCTGAATGTCAGCTAATTTCCCAGCAGTTTTTCTGTCGTATAAGATAAGTCAAGTAGTGTGCGCAGAGGTTTAGCCAAGAATGAGGCACAGCTTTTAATTAACAGGGATGGGAAACCATGAGGACCTATGGCTTTAGAGACATTGAACCTCTTATGGACCTTGAACACTTCTTTCGTACGGATATATTGGTTCTTGTATACATTCATACGGGAGCTGGAAAATAGGTGTCTGTGAAGTGGATGCAACACTAGAATTTGAAGTGAATCTAGCAGCCATATTATTTGCTTAATCCAGGGAGTCAACAGCAACTTCACAATTCTTAAGTAGTGAAGGTATAGATTAATTTCTTAAGTTCTGATGGTTTTTACCAGGGACCAGATTTTTATCTTTCTGGCTTGCAAAGATACTTTCTCTAACATTCTGGTCAACAACAATTTTTTCTCTCCTGATAATATACTTCCAGGCATTCTGTGCAGTCTTGTAGACCTGTTCCAGGTCAGGACATAGTGATTAAGACTTTTCCAATCAGCATTTATATTTTGTTTTAATTTAACATTTGAGGTAAGTATCCTAGTAAAACTATTACATTTAACGAACTAATAAAATATTTTTTTCCAAAATAAATCTCGTGCTTTTTACATAAAGTGCAGTAGAATAGGATCACTGTGCAGTGAATCATTTTATTATGAAAAATTCATTTTTCAGTTTCTACATTGTGCAATTATAACCATTGAAAATGTATCAGACTGATTTCAACACAGCATACATATATATGTAGATAATATGTAAAGTGAAAAATATCCAATATTTGAGGACAAAATTATGGCAACATTACGAAGAAGTAGGCCGTTTTTACCCACATTGGATTGAATGGAAATTATATTTATAATATTAGAGCGTATACGTTTACAAAATAAAAACTTTCAAGTTCAACGAAGCTTCACAAGCAATGTCTAAAATATATAGTGCAAATCACAACTTTTTGTATGGCAGTACAACGAAGCAGTTAGCGAATTCTACCACATATACAACCTTCATCTAATTCTTTTCTTAAATTACAGGGTGTGCATATTTTCAGCTATCAAGTTGTCGATAATCGGACGAACATACGAAAATCTATGTAACTTGTAATGTGTGGTTTCATGCAGTGATTTCTCCCAATATTTGGCCAACTGACGCTATTATTTACTCCTAATAAGAGATCTATTGCTTAATCTTCAAAAAAACTTCCGTATAATCTCCATGAAGTACGCAAACGTAACTGGTTAACGCACCAAGACAATAAGATTCTTCTTTTCCTCTTTCTGTACTGATGCTTTGTTTGACAGAAACTTGGCTTTGTGGGAAAATTTTCGACGCAAAACTCTTTAAACGGGAGTTTCAAGTTTTTCGCAAAGATAGTAACTCCACGTCTTTGGATGCTCCTGTTGACTATGGTGGTCTTGTTCAGTGTAGCATTTCCTGCTCGACCACCGACTTTACGGAGTCCGTAGATCTTGAGCTCATTTGTGTAGTTCCGAAACTTCCGCATAAGAATGTTTACTTAGCGATTCTGGAATTTTGTGAAATCAAAGAGTTAGATCGATAGTTATCTCACTACTCTGTGTCTATGGGTGTGGAAAGTAACGATTCCTCTATGGTTGGCAATCTTTTTGGTGACTTTTTTATAACTGCCTTTTTTGACTGACTGTCATTTTATAACTTTAGTAACTTTAATCATAAGATGAAAATTCCATCTGGTTCTCTTGAGATGTGGGGCCTTATAATTAACGAGCAAACAATTCTGAAAAGCATTTCGGGCTTGTCTGAGTTCTTTGTTTTTGTAGTCCTGTTGGTTGGCCTGCATCTATGCCGTCTGTCGCTTGTCCCTATTCTGTGTTATTTAATTAATTTATCTATTTCCAATTTATGGAAACTTCGTGTTATTATACCCTTAAAGAAGAAAGGAAGGAGGAACTATGTTACTAATTATTGGACAGTTGCCAATTTATCTTGTATTTCCAAGCCATTTGAAACCCTACTTTCTGACGCTCTAACTTTTCATTGTAAGCCCTTAATAGGGTTTTTCCAACATGGCTTTACAAAAGATAAATCTACTGTTACCAACCTAGCAGAATTTTCTAATTTCTGCATTCCTGGTATTGAAGCTGGCAAACAGGTTGACCGTGTCAGGATCGATTTCAGCAAGGAATTTGATAAAATTAATACCTTATTCTGTATATTTAGCTCATTAATCATGGCTTTCCTCATCTCCGTATTACATGTTTATAGTAATACTTTTCAGACCGTACGCAGTGCGTTCTTTTTTGGAGAGTATTTGCCACTGCATTTACAATCACCTCTGGCGTTCCGCCAAGTAGCCATCTCGGTCGGTCCTTGTACTCTGTTATGCTGATGACGGCAATACTTTTCGTATAATTTCAGATGAAAGTGATTGTGCTCCTCTAATTTCCGAATTAACCATTTTTCACGATTAGTGTTCCATTAATCTTCTACCATTGAATATCACTAATTGTACCACTATATCCTTTTCTAGAATAAAGTATCCCCTGCCATGTCTCGGCTTTTTAATATCGCCCAAATCAAGAGTCAGCTAAGCAAGTTTTTGTG
>CAWVNZ010000627.1:0-47726 GCA_963930735.1 Dioctria linearis
GGGATTGACTTTTCTATAGTAAATTATTCAAAAACTAATTTTATACTGTCGCAAATTTTATGTGCGCCAGGGATTGCCTTTTCTATAGTAAATTATTCAAAAAATAATTTTATACTGTCACAAATTTTAAATATCCCAGGGATTGCCTTTTCTATAGTAAATTATTCAAAAAATAATTTTCAACTGTCGCAAATTTTATGTGCGCCAGGATTGCCTTTTCTATAGTAAATTATTCAAAATTAATTTTATACTGTCACAAATTTTATGTGCGCCAGGGATTGCCTTTTCTATAGTAAATTATTCAAAAAATAATTTTATACTGTCGCAAATTTTATGTGCGCCAGGGATTGCCTTTTATATAGTAAATTATTCAAAAAATAATTTTCTACTGTCGCAAATTTTAAATATCCCAGGGATTGCCTTTTCTATAGTAAATTATTCAAAAATAATTTTATACTGTCACAAATTTTAATTGCGCCAGGGATTGCCTTTTCTATAGTAAATTATTCAAAAACTAATTTTATACTGTCGCAAATTTTAATTGCGCCAGGGATTGCCTTTTCTACAGTAAATTATTCAAAAAATAATTTTCAACTGTCACAAATTTTAATTACGCCAGGGATTGACTTTTCTACAGTAAATTTTTCAAAAACTAATTTTATACTGTCGCAAATTTTAATTGCGCCAGGGATTGCCTTTTCTATAGTAAATTATTCAAAAACTAATTTTATACTGTCGCAAATTTTAAATATCCCAGGGATTGCCTTTTCTATAGTAAATTATTCAAAAAATAATTTTATACTGTCACAAATTTTAATTGCGCCAGGGATTGCCTTTTATATAGTAATTTTTTCAAAAACTAATTTTATACTGTCGCAAATTTTAATTGCGCCAGGGATTGCCTTTTCTATAGTAAATTATTCAAAAAATAATTTTCAACTGTCACAAATTTTAATTACGCCAGGGATTGCCTTTTCTACAGTAAATTATTCAAAAACTAATTTTATACTGTCACAAATTTTAATTGCGCCAGGGATTGCCTTTTCTATAGTAAATTATTCAAAAAATAATTTTATCCTGTCGCAAATTTTAATTACGCCAGGGATTGCCTTTTATATAGTAAATTTTTCAAAAACTAATTTTATACTGTCGCAAATTTTAATTGCGCCAGGGATTGCCTTTTATATAGTAAATTATTCAAAAAATAATTTTCAACTGTCACAAATTTAATTGCGCCAGGGATTGCCTTTTATATAGTAAATTTTTCAAAAACTAATTTTATACTGTCGCAAATTTTATGTGCGCCAGGGATTGCCTTTTCTATAGTAAATTATTCAAAAAATAATTTTCAACTGTCACAAATTTTAATTACGCCAGGGATTGACTTTTCTACAGTAAATTATTCAAAAAATAATTTTATACTGTCGCAAATTTTAATTGCGCCAGGGATTGCCTTTTATATAGTAAATTTTTTCAAAAACTAATTTTATACTGTCGCAAATTTTATGTGCGCCAGGGATTGCCTTTTATATAGTAAATTATTCAAAAAATAATTTTCAACTGTCACAAATTTTAATTGCGCCAGGGATTGCCTTTTCTATAGTAAATTATTCAAAAAATAATTTTCTACTGTCGCAAATTTTAAATATCCCAGGGATTGCCTTTTCTATAGTAAATTATTCAAAAACTAATTTTATACTGTCGCAAATTTTATGTGCGCCAGGATTGCCTTTTCTATAGTAAATTATTCAAAAAATAATTTTCAACTGTCACAAATTTTAATTGCGCCAGGGATTGCCTTTTCTATAGTAAATTATTCAAAAAATAATTTTTATACTGTCACAAATTTTAAATATCCCAGGGATTGCCTTTTCTATAGTAAATTATTCAAAAAATAATTTTATACTGTCGCAAATTTTAATTGCGCCAGGGATTGCCTTTTATATAGTAAATTTTTCAAAAACTAATTTTATACTGTCGCAAATTTTATGTGCGCCAGGGATTGCCTTTTCTATAGTAAATTATTCAAAAAATAATTTTCAACTGTCACAAATTTTAATTGCGCCAGGGATTGACTTTTCTATAGTAAATTATTCAAAAACTAATTTTATACTGTCGCAAATTTATGTGCGCCAGGGATTGCCTTTTCTATAGTAAATTATTCAAAAAATAATTTTATACTGTCACAAATTTTAAATATCCCAGGGATTGCCTTTTCTATAGTAAATTATTCAAAAAATAATTTTCAACTGTCGCAAATTTTATGTGCGCCAGGGATTGCCTTTTCTATAGTAAATTATTCAAAAATTAATTTTATACTGTCACAAATTTTATGTGCGCCAGGGATTGCCTTTTCTATAGTAAATTATTCAAAAAATAATTTTATACTGTCGCAAATTTTATGTGCGCCAGGGATTGCCTTTTATATAGTAAATTATTCAAAAAATAATTTTCTACTGTCGCAAATTTTAAATATCCCAGGGATTGCCTTTTCTATAGTAAATTATTCAAAAAATAATTTTATACTGTCACAAATTTTAATTGCGCCAGGGATTGCCTTTTCTATAGTAAATTATTCAAAAACTAATTTTATACTGTCGCAAATTTTAATTGCGCCAGGGATTGCCTTTTCTACAGTAAATTATTCAAAAAATAATTTTCAACTGTCACAAATTTTAATTACGCCAGGGATTGACTTTTCTACAGTAAATTTTTCAAAAACTAATTTTATACTGTCGCAAATTTTAATTGCGCCAGGGATTGCCTTTTCTATAGTAAATTATTCAAAAACTAATTTTATACTGTCGCAAATTTTAAATATCCCAGGGATTGCCTTTTCTATAGTAAATTATTCAAAAAATAATTTTATACTGTCACAAATTTTAATTGCGCCAGGGATTGCCTTTTATATAGTAATTTTTTCAAAAACTAATTTTATACTGTCGCAAATTTAATTGCGCCAGGGATTGCCTTTTCTATAGTAAATTATTCAAAAAATAATTTATACTGTCACAAATTTTAATTGCGCCAGGGATTGACTTTTCTATAGTAAATTATTCAAAAAATAATTTTCAACTGTCACAAATTTTAATTGCGCCAGGGATTGCCTTTTATATAGTAAATTATTCAAAAAATAATTTTCTACTGTCGCAAATTTTAATTACGCCAGGGATTGTCTTTTCTATAGTAAATTATTCAAAAAATAATTTTATACTGTCACAAATTTTAAATATCCCAGGGATTGCCTTTTCTATAGTAAATTATTCAAAAAATAATTTTATACTGTCACAAATTTTAATTGCGCCAGGGATTGACTTTTCTATAGTAAATTATTCAAAAAATAATTTTCAACTGTCACAAATTTTAATTACGCCAGGGATTGCCTTTTATATAGTAAATTATTCAAAAAATAATTTTCTACTGTCACAAATTTTAAATATCCCAGGGATTGCCTTTTCTATAGTAAATTATTCAAAAACTAATTTTATACTGTCGCAAATTTTATGTGCGCCAGGGATTGCCTTTTCTATAGTAAATTATTCAAAAAATAATTTTCAACTGTCGCAAATTTTAATTGCGCCAGGGATTGCCTTTTCTATAGTAAATTATTCAAAAACTAATTTTATACTGTCGCAAATTTTAATTGCGCCAGGGATTGCCTTTTCTACAGTAAATTATTCAAAAAATATTTTTTTACTGTCGCAAATTTTATGTGCGCCAGGGATTGCCTTTTCTATAGTAAATTATTCAAAAACTAATTTTATACTGTCGCAAATTTTATGTGCGCCAGGGATTGCCTTTTCTATAGTAAATTATTCAAAAAATAATTTTCAACTGTCACAAATTTTAATTGCGCCAGGGATTGCCTTTTCTATAGTAAATTATTCAAAAACTAATTTTCTACTGTCACAAATTTTAATTGCGCCAGGGATTGCCTTTTCTATAGTAAATTATTCAAAAAATAATTTTATACTGTCGCAAATTTTAAATATCCCAGGGATTGCCTTTTCTATAGTAAATTATTCAAAAAATAATTTTCAACTGTCGCAAATTTTAATTACGCCAGGGATTGCCTTTTATATAGTAAATTATTCAAAAAATAATTTTCTACTGTCGCAAATTTTAATTGCGCCAGGGATTGACTTTTCTATAGTAAATTATTCAAAAACTAATTTTCTACTGTCACAAATTTTAATTGCGCCAGGGATTGACTTTTCTATAGTAAATTATTCAAAAATTAATTTTATACTGTCACAAATTTTAATTACGCCAGGGATTGCCTTTTATATAGTAAATTATTCAAAAACTAATTTTCTACTGTCACAAATTTTAATTGCGCCAGGGATTGCCTTTTCTATAGTAAATTATTCAAAAAATAATTTTATACTGTCGCAAATTTTAATTGCGCCAGGGATTGCCTTTTATATAGTAAATTTTTCAAAAACTAATTTTATACTGTCGCAAATTTTAAATATCCCAGGGATTGCCTTTTCTATAGTAAATTATTCAAAAAATAATTTTATACTGTCACAAATTTTAATTGCGCCAGGGATTGCCTTTTCTATAGTAAATTATTCAAAAAATAATTTTCAACTGTCACAAATTTTAATTGCGCCAGGGATTGCCTTTTCTATAGTAAATTATTCAAAAAATAATTTTATACTGTCACAAATTTTAAATATCCCAGGGATTGCCTTTTCTACAGTAAATTATTCAAAAAATAATTTTCTACTGTCGCAAATTTTAATTACGCCAGGGATTGCCTTTTATATAGTAAATTATTCAAAAAATAATTTATACTGTCGCAAATTTTAATTGCGCCAGGGATTGCCTTTTCTACAGTAAATTATTCAAAAAATAATTTTATACTGTCGCAAATTTTATGTGCGCCAGGGATTGCCTTTTCTACAGTAAATTATTCAAAAAATAATTTTATACTGTCGCAAATTTTATGTGCGCCAGGGATTGCCTTTTCTACAGTAAATTATTCAAAAAATAATTTTCTACTGTCGCAAATTTTAATTACGCCAGGGATTGCCTTTTCTACAGTAAATTATTCAAAAAATAATTTTATACTGTCGCAAATTTTAAATATCCCAGGGATTGCCTTTTCTATAGTAAATTATTCAAAAAATAATTTTCTACTGTCGCAAATTTTAAATATCCCAGGGATTGCCTTTTCTATAGTAAATTATTCAAAAAATAATTTTATACTGTCGCAAATTTTAAATATCCCAGGGATTGCCTTTTCTATAGTAAATTATTCAAAAACTAATTTTATACTGTCGCAAATTTTATGTGCGCCAGGGATTGCCTTTTCTATAGTAAATTATTCAAAAAATAATTTTCTACTGTCGCAAATTTTAATTACGCCAGGGATTGCCTTTTATATAGTAAATTATTCAAAAAATAATTTTATACTGTCGCAAATTTTAAATATCCCAGGGATTGCCTTTCTATAGTAAATTATTCAAAAACTAATTTTATACTGTCGCAAATTTTAAATATCCCAGGGATTGCCTTTTCTATAGTAAATTATTCAAAAAATAATTTTCAACTGTCACAAATTTTAATTGCGCCAGGGATTGCCTTTTATATAGTAAATTATTCAAAAAATAATTTTATACTGTCGCAAATTTTAAATATCCCAGGGATTGCCTTTTCTATAGTAAATTATTCAAAAAATAATTTTCAACTGTCACAAATTTTAATTGCGCCAGGGATTGCCTTTTCTATAGTAAATTATTCAAAAACTAATTTTCTACTGTCACAAATTTTAATTGCGCCAGGGATTGCCTTTTCTACAGTAAATTATTCAAAAAATAATTTTCTACTGTCGCAAATTTTAATTACGCCAGGGATTGCCTTTTATATAGTAAATTATTCAAAAAATAATTTTCTACTGTCGCAAATTTTAATTGCGCCAGGGATTGCCTTTTCTATAGTAAATTATTCAAAAACTAATTTTCTACTGTCACAAATTTTAATTGCGCCAGGGATTGACTTTTCTATAGTAAATTATTCAAAAAATAATTTTCAACTGTCACAAATTTTAATTGCGCCAGGGATTGCCTTTTCTATAGTAAATTATTCAAAAACTAATTTTCTACTGTCACAAATTTTAATTGCGCCAGGGATTGACTTTTCTATAGTAAATTATTCAAAAAATAATTTTATACTGTCGCAAATTTTATGTGCGCCAGGGATTGCCTTTTCTATAGTAAATTATTCAAAAAATAATTTTCAACTGTCACAAATTTTAATTGCGCCAGGGATTGCCTTTTCTATAGTAAATTATTCAAAAACTAATTTTCTACTGTCACAAATTTTAATTGCGCCAGGGATTGCCTTTTCTACAGTAAATTATTCAAAAAATAATTTTCTACTGTCGCAAATTTTAATTACGCCAGGTATTGCCTTTTATATAGTAAATTATTCAAAAAATAATTTTCTACTGTCGCAAATTTTAATTGCGCCAGGGATTGACTTTTCTATAGTAAATTATTCAAAAACTAATTTTATACTGTCGCAAATTTTAATTGCGCCAGGGATTGCCTTTTCTATAGTAAATTATTCAAAAAATAATTTTCTACTGTCGCAAATTTTAAATATCCCAGGGATTGCCTTTTCTACAGTAAATTATTCAAAAAATAATTTTCTACTGTCGCAAATTTTAATTACGCCAGGGATTGCCTTTTATATAGTAAATTATTCAAAAAATAATTTTCTACTGTCGCAAAATTTAATTGCGCCAGGGATTGACTTTTCTATAGTAAATTATTCAAAAAATAATTTTCAACTGTCACAAATTTTAATTGCGCCAGGGATTGACTTTTCTATAGTAAATTATTCAAAAAATAATTTTATACTGTCGCAAATTTTAAATATCCCAGGGATTGCCTTTTCTATAGTAAATTATTCAAAAACTAATTTTCTACTGTCACAAATTTTAATTGCGCCAGGGATTGCCTTTTCTATAGTAAATTATTCAAAAAATAATTTTCTACTGTCGCAAATTTTAAATATCCCAGGGATTGCCTTTTCTACAGTAAATTATTCAAAAAATAATTTTCTACTGTCGCAAATTTTAATTACGCCAGGGATTGCCTTTTATATAGTAAATTATTCAAAAAATAATTTTCTACTGTCGCAAATTTTAATTGCGCCAGGGATTGACTTTTCTATAGTAAATTATTCAAAAAATAATTTTATACTGTCGCAAATTTTATGTGCGCCAGGGATTGCCTTTTCTATAGTAAATTATTCAAAAATAATTTTCAACTGTCACAAATTTTAATTGCGCCAGGGATTGCCTTTTCTATAGTAAATTATTCAAAAACTAATTTTCTACTGTCACAAATTTTAATTACGCCAGGGATTGCCTTTTATATAGTAAATTATTCAAAAAATAATTTTCTACTGTCGCAAATTTTAAATATCCCAGGGCTTGCCTTTTCTACAGTAAATTATTCAAAAAATAATTTTCTACTGTCGCAAATTTTAATTGCGCCAGGGATTGCCTTTTCTATAGTAAATTTTTCAAAAACTAATTTTATACTGTCGCAAATTTTAATTGCGCCAGGGATTGCCTTTTCTATAGTAAATTATTCAAAAAATAATTTTCAACTGTCACAAATTTTAATTGCGCCAGGGATTGCCTTTTCTATAGTAAATTATTCAAAAACTAATTTTCTACTGTCACAAATTTTAATTGCGCCAGGGATTGACTTTTCTATAGTAAATTATTCAAAAAATAATTTTTTACTGTCGCAAATTTTAATTACGCCAGGGATTGCCTTTTATATAGTAAATTATTCAAAAAATAATTTTCTACTGTCGCAAATTTTAATTGCGCCAGGGATTGCCTTTTATATAGTAAATTATTCAAAAAATAATTTTCTACTGTCGCAAATTTTAATTGCGCCAGGGATTGACTTTTCTATAGTAAATTATTCAAAAACTAATTTTATACTGTCGCAAATTTTATGTGCGCCAGGGATTGCCTTTTCTATAGTAAATTATTCAAAAAATAATTTTCAACTGTCACAAATTTTAATTGCGCCAGGGATTGCCTTTTCTATAGTAAATTATTCAAAAACTAATTTTCTACTGTCACAAATTTTAATTGCGCCAGGGATTGACTTTTCTATAGTAAATTATTCAAAAAATAATTTTTTACTGTCGCAAATTTTATGTGCGCCAGGGATTGCCTTTTCTATAGTAAATTATTCAAAAACTAATTTTATACTGTCGCAAATTTTAAATATCCCAGGGATTGCCTTTTCTACAGTAAATTATTCAAAAAATAATTTTCTACTGTCGCAAATTTTAATTACGCCAGGGATTGCCTTTTATATAGTAAATTATTCAAAAAATAATTTTCTACTGTCGCAAATTTTAATTGCGCCAGGGATTGACTTTTCTATAGTAAATTATTCAAAAACTAATTTTATACTGTCACAAATTTTAATTGCGCCAGGGATTGCCTTTTCTATAGTAAATTATTCAAAAAATAATTTTATACTGTCACAAATTTTAATTGCGCCAGGGATTGCCTTTTCTACAGTAAATTATTCAAAAAATAATTTTATACTGTCGCAAATTTTAAATATCCCAGGGATTGCCTTTTCTACAGTAAATTATTCAAAAAATAATTTTCTACTGTCGCAAATTTTAATTACGCCAGGGATTGCCTTTTATATAGTAAATTATTCAAAAAATAATTTTATACTGTCACAAATTTTAATTGCGCCAGCGATTGCCTTTTCTATAGTAAATTATTCAAAAAATAATTTTATACTGTCACAAATTTTAATTGCGCCAGGGATTGCCTTTTCTATAGTAAATTATTCAAAAAATAATTTTCTGCTGTCGCAAATTTTAAATATCCCAGGGATTGCCTTTTCTATAGTAAATTATTCAAAAAATAATTTTATACTGTCACAAATTTTAATTGCGTCAGGGATTGCCTTTTCTACAGTAAATTATTCAAAAAATAATTTTATACTGTCGCAAATTTTAAATATCCCAGGGATTGCTTTTTCTACAGTAAATTATTCAAAAAATAATTTTCTACTGTCGCAAATTTTAATTACGCCAGGGATTGCCTTTTATATAGTAAATTATTCAAAAAATAATTTTCTACTGTCGCAAATTTTAATTGCGCCAGGGATTGACTTTTCTATAGTAAATTATTCAAAAACTAATTTTATACTGTCGCAAATTTTATGTGCGCCAGGGATTGCCTTTTCTATAGTAAATTATTCAAAAATAATTTTATACTGTCGCAAATTTTAAATATCCCAGGGATTGCCTTTTCTACAGTAAATTATTCAAAAAATAATTTTCTACTGTCGCAAATTTTAATTACGCCAGGGATTGCCTTTTATATAGTAAATTATTCAAAAAATAATTTTCTACTGTCGCAAATTTTAATTGCGCCAGGGATTGCCTTTTCTATAGTAAATTATTCAAAAACTAATTTTCTACTGTCACAAATTTAATTGCGCCAGGGATTGACTTTTCTATAGTAAATTATTCAAAAAATAATTTTATACTGTCGCAAATTTTATGTGCGCCAGGGATTGCCTTTTCTATAGTAAATTATTCAAAAACTAATTTTATACTGTCGCAAATTTTATGTGCGCCAGGGATTGCCTTTTCTATAGTAAATTATTCAAAAAATAATTTTCTACTGTCGCAAATTTTAAATATCCCAGGGATTGCCTTTTCTATAGTAAATTATTCAAAAATAATTTTATACTGTCACAAATTTTAATTGCGCCAGGGATTGCCTTTTCTATAGTAAATTATTCAAAAAATAATTTTATACTGTCACAAATTTTAATTGCGCCAGGGACTGCCTTTTCTATAGTAAATTATTCAAAAAATAATTTTCTACTGTCGCAAATTTTAAATATCCCAGGGATTGCCTTTTCTATAGTAAATTATTCAAAAAATAATTTTATACTGTCACAAATTTTAATTGCGCCAGGGATTGCCTTTTCTACAGTAAATTATTCAAAAAATAATTTTATACTGTCGCAAATTTTAAATATCCCAGGGATTGCCTTTTCTACAGTAAATTATTCAAAAAATAATTTTCTACTGTCGCAAATTTTAATTACGCCAGGGATTGCCTTTTATATAGTAAATTATTCAAAAAATAATTTTCTACTGTCGGAAATTTTAATTGCGCCAGGGATTGACTTTTCTATAGTAAATTATTCAAAAACTAATTTTATACTGTCGCAAATTTTATGTGCGCCAGGGATTGCCTTTCTATAGTAAATTATTCAAAAAATAATTTTCAACTGTCACAAATTTTAATTGCGCCAGGGATTGCCTTTTCTATAGTAAATTATTCAAAAACTAATTTTCTACTGTCACAAATTTTAATTGCGCCAGGGATTGCCTTTTATATAGTAAATTATTCAAAAAATAATTTTCTACTGTCGCAAATTTTAATTGCGCCAGGGATTGCCTTTTCTATAGTAAATTATTCAAAAACTAATTTTCTACTGTCACAAATTTTAATTGCGCCAGGGATTGACTTTTCTATAGTAAATTATTCAAAAAATAATTTTCAACTGTCACAAATTTTAATTGCGCCAGGGATTGCCTTTTCTATAGTAAATTATTCAAAAACTAATTTTCTACTGTCACAAATTTTAATTGCGCCAGGGATTGACTTTTCTATAGTAAATTATTCAAAAAATAATTTTATACTGTCGCAAATTTTATGTGCGCCAGGGATTGCCTTTTCTATAGTAAATTATTCAAAAACTAATTTTCAACTGTCACAAATTTTAATTGCGCCAGGGATTGCCTTTTATATAGTAAATTATTCAAAAAATAATTTTCTACTGTCGCAAATTTTAAATATCCCAGGGATTGCCTTTTCTACAGTAAATTATTCAAAAAATAATTTTCTACTGTCGCAAATTTTAATTGCGCCAGGGATTGCCTTTTCTATAGTAAATTTTTCAAAAACTAATTTTATACTGTCGCAAATTTTAATTGCGCCAGGGATTGCCTTTTCTATAGTAAATTATTCAAAAACTAATTTTATACTGTCGCAAATTTTAATTGCGCCAGGGATTGCCTTTTCTATAGTAAATTATTCAAAAACTAATTTTCTACTGTCACAAATTTTAATTGCGCCAGGGATTGACTTTTCTATAGTAAATTATTCAAAAAATAATTTTTTACTGTCGCAAATTTTATGTGCGCCAGGGATTGCCTTTTCTATAGTAAATTATTCAAGAACTAATTTTATACTGTCGCAAATTTTAAATATCCCAGGGATTGCCTTTTCTACAGTAAATTATTCAAAAAATAATTTTCTACTGTCGCAAATTTTAATTACGCCAGGGATTGCCTTTTATATAGTAAATTATTCAAGAAATAATTTTCAACTGTCACAAATTTTAATTGCGCCAGGGATTGCCTTTTCTATAGTAAATTATTCAAAAACTAATTTTATACTGTCGCAAATTTTATGTGCGCCAGGGATTGCCTTTTCTATAGTAAATTATTCAAAAAATAATTTTTTACTGTCGCAAATTTTATGTGCGCCAGGGATTGCCTTTTCTATAGTAAATTATTCAAAAACTAATTTTATACTGTCGCAAATTTTAAATATCCCAGGGATTGCCTTTTCTAATTATTCAAAAAATAATTTTCAACTGTCACAAATTTTAATTACGCCAGGGATTGACTTTTCTACAGTAAATTATTCAAAAAATAATTTTATACTGTCGCAAATTTTAATTGCGCCAGGGATTGCCTTTTATATAGTAAATTTTTCAAAAAATAATTTTATACTGTCACAAATTTTAATTGCGCCAGGGATTGCCTTTTCTATAGTAAATTATTCAAAAACTAATTTTCTACTGTCGCAAATATTAATTGCGCCAGGGATTGACTTTTCTATAGTAAATTATTCAAAAAATAATTTTATACTGTCGCAAATTTTAATTGCGCCAGGGATTGCCTTTTCTATAGTAAATTATTCAAAAAATAATTTTATACTGTCACAAATTTTAATTGCGCCAGGGATTGCCTTTTATATAGTAAATTATTCAAAAACTAATTTTCTACTGTCACAAATTTTATGTGCGCCAGGGATTGCCTTTTATATAGTAAATTTTTCAAAAACTAATTTTATACTGTCGCAAATTTTAATTGCGCCAGGGATTGCCTTTTCTATAGTAAATTATTCAAAAAATAATTTTATACTGTCGCAAATTTTAATTACGCCAGGGATTGCCTTTTCTATAGTAAATTATTCAAAAAATAATTTTCAACTGTCACAAATTTTAATTGCGCCAGGGATTGACTTTTCTATAGTAAATTATTCAAAAACTAATTTTATACTGTCGCAAATTTTAATTACGCCAGGGATTGCCTTTTCTATAGTAAATTATTCAAAAAATAATTTTATACTGTCGCAAATTTTATGTGCGCCAGGGATTGCCTTTTCTATCGTAAATTATTCAAAAAATAATTTTCTACTGTCGCAAATTTTAAATATCCCAGGGATTGCCTTTTCTATAGTAAATTATTCAAAAAATAATTTTCAACTGTCACAAATTTTAATTACGCCAGGGATTGCCTTTTCTATAGTAAATTATTCAAAAAATAATTTTATACTGTCGCAAATTTTAATTACGCCAGGGATTGCCTTTTCTATAGTAAATTATTCAAAAAATAATTTTCAACTGTCGCAAATTTTAATTGCGCCAGGGATTGCCTTTTCTACAGTAAATTTTTCAAAAACTAATTTTATACTGTCGCAAATTTTAAATATCCCAGGGATTGCCTTTTCTATAGTAAATTATTCAAAAAATAATTTTCTACTGTCGCAAATTTTAAATATCCCAGGGATTGACTTTTCTATAGTAAATTATTCAAAAAATAATTTTATACTGTCGCAAATTTTATGTGCGCCAGGGATTGCCTTTTCTATAGTAAATTATTCAAAAAATAATTTTCTACTGTCACAAATTTTATGTGCGCCAGGGATTGCCTTTTATATAGTAAATTTTTCAAAAACTAATTTTATACTGTCGCAAATTTTAATTGCGCCAGGGATTGCCTTTTCTATAGTAAATTATTCAAAAAATAATTTTATACTGTCGCAAATTTTAATTACGCCAGGGATTGCCTTTTCTATAGTAAATTATTCAAAAAATAATTTTCAACTGTCACAAATTTTAATTGCGCCAGGGATTGACTTTTCTATAGTAAATTATTCAAAAACTAATTTTATACTGTCGCAAATTTTAATTACGCCAGGGATTGCCTTTTCTATAGTAAATTATTCAAAAAATAATTTTATACTGTCGCAAATTTTATGTGCGCCAGGGATTGCCTTTTCTATAGTAAATTATTCAAAAAATAATTTTCTACTGTCGCAAATTTTAAATATCCCAGGGATTGCCTTTTCTATAGTAAATTATTCAAAAAATAATTTTCAACTGTCACAAATTTTAATTGCGCCAGGGATTGACTTTTCTATAGTAAATTATTCAAAAACTAATTTTATACTGTCGCAAATTTTAATTGCGCCAGGGATTGCCTTTTCTATAGTAAATTTTTCAAAAACTAATTTTATACTGTCGCAAATTTTATGTGCGCCAGGGATTGCCTTTTCTATAGTAAATTTTTCAAAAACTAATTTTCAACTGTCACAAATTTTAATTGCGCCAGGGATTGCCTTTTCTATAGTAAATTATTCAAAAAATAATTTTCTACTGTCACAAATTTTAATTGCGCCAGGGATTGCCTTTTCTATAGTAAATTATTCAAAAAATAATTTTCTACTGTCACAAATTTTATGTGCGCCAGGGATTGCCTTTTCTATAGTAAATTATTCAAAAAATAATTTTATACTGTCGCAAATTTTAATTGCGCCAGGGATTGCCTTTTCTATAGTAAATTATTCAAAAAATAATTTTATACTGTCGCAAATTTTAATTACGCCAGGGATTGCCTTTTCTATAGTAAATTATTCAAAAAATAATTTTCAACTGTCGCAAATTTTAATTGCGCCAGGGATTGCCTTTTCTACAGTAAATTTTTCAAAACTAATTTTATACTGTCGCAAATTTTAAATATCCCAGGGATTGCCTTTTCTATAGTAAATTATTCAAAAAATAATTTTATACTGTCGCAAATTTTATGTGCGCCAGGGATTGCCTTTTCTATAGTAAATTATTCAAAAAATAATTTTCAACTGTCACAAATTTTAATTGCGCCAGGGATTGCCTTTTCTATAGTAAATTATTCAAAAAATAATTTTCTACTGTCACAAATTTTATGTGCGCCAGGGATTGCCTTTTATATAGTAAATTATTCAAAAAATAATTTTATACTGTCACAAATTTTAATTGCGCCAGGGATTGCCTTTTCTATAGTAAATTATTCAAAAAATAATTTTATACTGTCGCAAATTTTAATTACGCCAGGGATTGCCTTTTCTATAGTAAATTATTCAAAAAGTAATTTTCAACTGTCACAAATTTTAATTGCGCCAGGGATTGACTTTTCTATAGTAAATTATTCAAAAACTAATTTTATACTGTCGCAAATTTTAATTACGCCAGGGATTGCCTTTTCTATAGTAAATTATTCAAAAAATAATTTTATACTGTCGCAAATTTTATGTGCGCCAGGGATTGCCTTTTATATAGTAAATTATTCAAAAAATAATTTTCAACTGTCACAAATTTTATGTGCGCCAGGGATTGCCTTTTATATAGTAAATTTTTCAAAAACTAATTTTATACTGTCGCAAATTTTATGTGCGCCAGGGATTGCCTTTTATATAGTAAATTATTCAAAAACTAATTTTCTACTGTCACAAATTTTAATTGCGCCAGGGATTGCCTTTTCTATAGTAAATTATTCAAAAAATAATTTTCTACTGTCGCAAATTTTAAATATCCCAGGGATTGCCTTTTCTATAGTAAATTATTCAAAAACTAATTTTATACTGTCGCAAATTTTAATTGCGCCAGGGATTGCCTTTTATATAGTAAATTATTCAAAAACTAATTTTATACTGTCGCAAATTTTAAATATCCCAGGGATTGCCTTTTCTATAGTAAATTATTCAAAAAATAATTTTATACTGTCGCAAATTTTATGTGCGCCAGGGATTGCCTTTTCTATAGTAAATTATTCAAAAAATAATTTTCAACTGTCACAAATTTTATGTGCGCCAGGGATTGCCTTTTCTATAGTAAATTATTCAAAAACTAATTTTCTACTGTCGCAAATTTTATGTGCGCCAGGGATTGCCTTTTCTATAGTAAATTATTCAAAAAATAATTTTCTACCGTCACAAATTTTATGTGCGCCAGGGATTGCCTTTTATATAGTAAATTTTTCAAAAACTAATTTTATACTGTCGCAAATTTTAATTGCGCCAGGGATTGCCTTTTCTATAGTAAATTATTCAAAAAATAATTTTATACTGTCGCAAATTTTAATTACGCCAGGGATTGCCTTTTCTATAGTAAATTATTCAAAAAATAATTTTCAACTGTCACAAATTTTAATTACGCCAGGGATTGCCTTTTATATAGTAAATTATTCAAAAAATAATTTTCTACTGTCGCAAATTTTAAATATCCCAGGGATTGCCTTTTCTATAGTAAATTATTCAAAAAATAATTTTCAACTGTCACAAATTTTAATTACGCCAGGGATTGCCTTTTATATAGTAAATTTTTCAAAAACTAATTTTATACTGTCGCAAATTTTATGTGCGCCAGGGATTGCCTTTTCTATAGTAAATTATTCAAAAAATAATTTTCAACTGTCACAAATTTTAATTGCGCCAGGGATTGCCTTTTATATAGTAAATTATTCAAAAACTAATTTTCTACTGTCACAAATTTTAATTGCGCCAGGGATTGCCTTTTCTATAGTAAATTATTCAAAAAATAATTTTATACTGTCACAAATTTTAATTGCGCCAGGGATTGCCTTTTCTACAGTAAATTATTCAAAAAATAATTTTATACTGTCGCAAATTTTAATTACGCCAGGGATTGCCTTTTATATAGTAAATTATTCAAAAAATAATTTTCTACTGTCGCAAATTTTAAATATCCCAGGGATTGCCTTTTCTATAGTAAATTATTCAAAAAATAATTTTCAACTGTCACAAATTTTAATTACGCCAGGGATTGACTTTTCTACAGTAAATTATTCAAAAAATAATTTTATACTGTCGCAAATTTTAATTGCGCCAGGGATTGCCTTTTATATAGTAAATTTTTCAAAAAATAATTTTATACTGTCACAAATTTTAATTGCGCCAGGGATTGCCTTTTCTATAGTAAGTTATTCAAAAAATAATTTTCTACTGTCGCAAATTTTAATTGCGCCAGGGATTGCCTTTTATATAGTAAATTATTCAAAAACTAATTTTCTACTGTCACAAATTTTAATTGCGCCAGGGATTGCCTTTTCTATAGTAAATTATTCAAAAAATAATTTTATACTGTCGCAAATTTTAATTACGCCAGGGATTGCCTTTTATATAGTAAATTATTCAAAAAATAATTTTCTACTGTCGCAAATTTTAATTGCGCCAGGGATTGACTTTTCTATAGTAAATTATTCAAAAAATAATTTTATACTGTCACAAATTTTAATTGCGCCAGGGATTGCCTTTTCTATAGTAAATTATTCAAAAACTAATTTTATACTGTCGCAAATTTTAATTACGCCAGGGATTGCCTTTTATATAGTAAATTTTTCAAAAACTAATTTTATACTGTCGCAAATTTTAATTACGCCAGGGATTGCCTTTTATATAGTAAATTTTTCAAAAACTAATTTTATACTGTCGCAAATTTTATGTGCGCCAGGGATTGCCTTTTCTATAGTAAATTATTCAAAAACTAATTTTATACTGTCGCAAATTTTAATTGCGCCAGGGATTGCCTTTTATATAGTAAATTTTTCAAAAACTAATTTTATACTGTCGCAAATTTTAAATATCCCAGGGATTGCCTTTTCTACAGTAAATTATTCAAAAAATAATTTTAATTACGCCAGGGATTGCCTTTTATATAGTAAATTTTTCAAAAACTAATTTTCTACTGTCACAAATTTTAATTGCGCCAGGGATTGCCTTTTCTATAGTAAATTATTCAAAAACTAATTTTATACTGTCGCAAATTTTATGTGCGCCAGGGATTGCCTTTTCTATAGTAAATTTTTCAAAAACTAATTTTCTACTGTCACAAATTTTAATTGCGCCAGGGATTGCCTTTTCTATAGTAAATTTTTCAAAAACTAATTTTATACTGTCGCAAATTTTAATTGCGCCAGGGATTGCCTTTTCTATAGTAAATTATTCAAAAACTAATTTTATACTGTCGCAAATTTTAATTGCGCCAGGGATTGCCTTTTCTATAGTAAATTTTTCAAAAACTAATTTTATACTGTCGCAAATTTTAATTACGCCAGGGATTGCCTTTTATATAGTAAATTTTTCAAAAACTAATTTTATACTGTCACAAATTTTAATTGCGCCAGGGATTGCCTTTTATATAGTAAATTATTCAAAAACTAATTTTATACTGTCGCAAATTTTAATTACGCCAGGGATTGCCTTTTCTATGGTAAATTATTCAAAAACTAATTTTCTACTGTCACAAATTTTAATTGCGCCAGGGATTGCCTTTTCTATAGTAAATTATTATAAAAACTAATTTTATACTGTCGCAAATTTTATGTGCGCCAGGGATTGCCTTTTCTATAGTAAATTTTTCAAAAACTAATTTTATACTGTCACAAATTTTAATTGCGCCAGGGATTGCCTTTTCTATAGTAAATTTTTCAAAAACTAATTTTATACTGTCGCAAATTTTAATTGCGCCAGGGATTGCCTTTTATATAGTAAATTTTTCAAAAACTAATTTTATACTGTCGCAAATTTTAATTACGCCAGGGATTGCCTTTTCTATAGTAAATTTTTCAAAAACTAATTTTATACTGTCGCAAATTTTATGTGCGCCAGGGATTGCCTTTTCTATAGTAAATTTTTCAAAAACTAATTTTATACTGTCACAAATTTTAATTGCGCCAGGGATTGCCTTTTATATAGTAAATTTTTCAAAAACTAATTTTATACTGTCGCAAATTTTAATTACGCCAGGGATTGCCTTTTATATAGTAAATTTTTCAAAAACTAATTTTATACTGTCGCAAATTTTAATTACGCCAGGGATTGCCTTTTATATAGTAAATTTTTCAAAAACTAATTTTATACTGTCACAAATTTTAATTGCGCCAGGGATTGCCTTTTATATAGTAAATTATTCAAAAACTAATTTTCTACTGTCGCAAATTTTAATTACGCCAGGGATTGCCTTTTCTATAGTAAATTATTCAAAAACTAATTTTCTACTGTCACAAATTTTAATTGCGCCAGGGATTGCCTTTTCTATAGTAAATTATTCAAAAACTAATTTTATACTATCGCAAATTTTATGTGCGCCAGGGATTGCCTTTTCTATAGTAAATTTTTCAAAAACTAATTTTCTACTGTCACAAATTTTAATTGCGCCAGGGATTGCCTTTTCTATAGTAAATTTTTCAAAAACTAATTTTATACTGTCGCAAATTTTAATTGCGCCAGGGATTGCCTTTTCTACAGTAAATTTTTCAAAAACTAATTTTATACTGTCGCAAATTTTAATTGCGCCAGGGATTGCCTTTTCTATAGTAAATTATTCAAAAAATAATTTTATACTGTCGCAAATTTTAATTGCGCCAGGGATTGCCTTTTATATAGTAAATTATTCAAAAAATAATTTTATACTGTCACAAATTTTAATTGCGCCAGGGATTGCCTTTTCTATAGTAAATTATTCAAAAACTAATTTTCAACTGTCACAAATTTTAATTGCGCCAGGGATTGACTTTTCTATAGTAAATTATTCAAAAAATAATTTTATACTGTCGCAAATTTTAATTGCGCCAGGGATTGCCTTTTCTATAGTAAATTTTTCAAAAACTAATTTTATACTGTCGCAAATTTTAATATCCCAGGGATTGCCTTTTCTATAGTAAATTATTCAAAAAATAATTTTCTACTGTCGCAAATTTTAAATATCCCAGGCATTGCCTTTTCTATAGTAAATTATTCAAAAAATAATTTTCAACTGTCGCAAATTTTAATTGCGCCAGGGATTGACTTTTCTATAGTAAATTATTCAAAAACTAATTTTATACTGTCACAAATTTTAATTGCGCCAGGGATTGCCTTTTCTATAGTAAATTTTTCAAAAACTAATTTTATACTGTCGCAAATTTTAATTGCGCCAGGGATTGCCTTTTCTACAGTAAATTTTTCAAAAACTAATTTTATACTGTCGCAAATTTTATGTGCGCCAGGGATTGCCTTTTCTATAGTAAATTTTTCAAAAACTAATTTTATACTGTCGCAAATTTTAATTGCGCCAGGGATTGCCTTTTCTATAGTAAATTTTTCAAAAACTAATTTTATACTGTCGCAAATTTTAATTACGCCAGGGATTGCCTTTTCTACAGTAAATTTTTCAAAAACTAATTTTATACTGTCGCAAATTTTAATTGCGCCAGGGATTGCCTTTTCTATAGTAAATTATTCAAAAACTAATTTTCTACTGTCACAAATTTTAATTACGCCAGGGATTGCCTTTTCTACAGTAAATTATTCAAAAAATAATTTTCAACTGTCACAAATTTTAATTGCGCCAGGGATTGCCTTTTCTATAGTAAATTTTTCAAAAATAATTTTATACTGTCGCAAATTTTAATTACGCCAGGGATTGCCTTTTATATAGTAAATTTTTCAAAAACTAATTTTATACTGTCGCAAATTTTATGTGCGCCAGGGATTGCCTTTTCTATAGTAAATTATTCAAAAAATAATTTTATACTGTCGCAAATTTTAATTGCGCCAGGGATTGCCTTTTCTATAGTAAATTATTCAAAAAATAATTTTATACTGTCGCAAATTTTATGTGCGCCAGGGATTGCCTTTTCTATAGTAAATTATTCAAAAAATAATTTTATACTGTCGCAAATTTTAATTACGCCAGGGATTGCCTTTTATATAGTAAATTATTCAAAAAATAATTTTCTACTGTCGCAAATTTTAATTGCGCCAGGGATTGACTTTTCTATAGTAAATTATTCAAAAAATAATTTTATACTGTCACAAATTTTAATTGCGCCAGGGATTGCCTTTTATATAGTAAATTTTTCAAAAACTAATTTTATACTGTCACAAATTTTAAATATCCCAGGGATTGCCTTTTCTATAGTAAATTATTCAAAAAATAATTTTATACTGTCGCAAATTTTAAATATCCCAGGGATTGCCTTTTCTATAGTAAATTATTCAAAAACTAATTTTATACTGTCGCAAATTTTAATTGCGCCAGGGATTGCCTTTTCTATAGTAAATTTTTCAAAAAATAATTTTATACTGTCGCAAATTTTAAATATCCCAGGGATTGCCTTTTTCAATGTGACAGTAGAAAATTAGTTTTTGAAAAATTTACTATAGAAAAGGCAATCCCTGGCGCACATAAAATTTGCGACAGTATAAAATTAGTTTTTGAATAATTTACTATAGAAAAGGCAATCCCTGGCGCAATTAAAATTTGTGACAGTAGAAAATTAGTTTTTGAAAAATTTACTATATAAAAGGCAATCCCTGGCGTAATTAAAATTATTTTTTGAATAATTTACTGTAGAAAAGGCAATCCCTGGGATATTTAAAATTTGCGACAGTATAAAATTAGTTTTTGAAAAATTTACTATATAAAAGGCAATCCCTGGCGCAATTAAAATTTGCGACAGTATAAAATTAGTTTTTGAATAATTTACTATAGAAAAGGCAATCCCTGGCGCAATTAAAATTTGTGACAGTATAAAATTATTTTTTGAATAATTTACTATAGAAAAGGCAATCCCTGGCGCAATTAAAATTTGTGACAGTAGAAAATTAGTTTTTGAATAATTTACTATATAAAAGGCAATCCCTGGCGCACATAAAATTTGCGACAGTATAAAATTATTTTTTGAATAATTTACTATAGAAAAGGCAATCCCTGGCGCAATTAAAATTTGCGACAGTATAAAATTATTTTTTGAATAATTTACTATAGAAAAGGCAATCCCTGGCGCAATTAAAATTTGTGACAGTTGAAAATTATTTTTTGAATAATTTACTATAGAAAAGGCAATCCCTGGCGTAATTAAAATTTGCGACAGTATAAAATTAGTTTTTGAATAATTTACTATAGAAAAGGCAATCCCTGGCGTAATTAAAATTTGCGACAGTATAAAATTAGTTTTTGATTAATTTACTATAGAAAAGGCAATCCCTGGGATATTTAAAATTTGCGACAGTAGAAAATTATTTTTTGAATAATTTACTATAGAAAAGGCAATCCCTGGAGCACATAAAATTTGCGACAGTATAAAATTAGTTTTTGAAAAATTTACTATATAAAAGGCAATCCCTGGCGCACATAAAATTTGTGACAGTTGAAAATTATTTTTTGAATAATTTACTATATAAAAGGCAATCCCTGGCGCACATAAAATTTGCGACAGTATAAAATTATTTTTTGAATAATTTACTATAGAAAAGGCAATCCCTGGCGTAATTAAAATTTGCGACAGTATAAAATTAGTTTTTGAAAAATTTACTATATAAAAGGCAATCCCTGGGATATTTAAAATTTGCGACAGTATAAAATTATTTTTTGAATAATTTACTATAGAAAAGGCAATCCCTGGCGCAATTAAAATTTGCGACAGTATAAAATTAGTTTTTGAAAAATTTACTATATAAAAGGCAATCCCTGGCGCAATTAAAATTTGCGACAGTATAAAATTAGTTTTTGAAAAATTTACTATATAAAGGCAATCCCTGGCGCAATTATAATTTGTGACAGTTGAAAATTATTTTTTGAATAATTTACTATAGAAAAGGCAATCCCTGGGATATTTAAAATTTGCGACAGTAGAAAATTATTTTTTGAATAATTTACTATAGAAAAGGCAATCCCTGGGATATTAAAATTTGCGACAGTATAAAATTATTTTTTGAATAATTTACTATAGAAAAGGCAATCCCTGGCGCAATTAAAATTTGTGACAGTATAAAATTATTTTTTGAATAATTTACTATAGAAAAGGCAATCCCTGGCGTAATTAAAATTTGCGACAGTATAAAATTAGTTTTTGAATAATTTACTATAGAAAAGGCAATCCCTGGCGCACATAAAATTTGTGACAGTTGAAAATTATTTTTTGAATAATTTACTATAGAAAAGGCAATCCCTGGCGCACATAAAATTTGCGACAGTATAAAATTAGTTTTTGAATAATTTACTATAGAAAAGGCAATCCCTGGCGCACATAAAATTTGTGACAGTTGAAAATTATTTTTTGAATAATTTACTATAGAAAAGGCAATCCCTGGCGCACATAAAATTTGCGACAGTATAAAATTAGTTTTTGAAAAATTTACTATAGAAAAGGCAATCCCTGGCGCACATAAAATTTGCGACAGTATAAAATTAGTTTTTGAAAAATTTACTATAGAAAAGGCAATTCCTGGCGCAATTAAAATTTGCGACAGTATAAAATTAGTTTTTGAAAAATTTACTATAGAAAAGGCAATCCCTGGGATATTTAAAATTTGCGACAGTATAAAATTAGTTTTTGAATAATTTACTATATAAAAGGCAATCCCTGGCGTAATTAAAATTTGTGACAGTTGAAAATTAGTTTTTGAATAATTTACTATAGAAAAGGCAATCCCTGGCGCAATTAAAATTTGCGACAGTATAAAATTATTTTTTGAATAATTTACTATAGAAAAGGCAATCCCTGTCGCAATTAAAATTTGCGACAGTATAAAATTAGTTTTTGAATAATTTACTATAGAAAAGGCAATCCCTGGCAAATTTTAATTGCGCCAGGGATTGCCTTTTCTATAGTAAATTATTCAAAAAATAATTTTATACTGTCGCAAATTTTAATTGCGCCAGGGATTGCCTTTTTTATAGTAAATTATTCAAAAAATAATTTTATACTGTCGCAAATTTTAATTGCGCCAGGGATTGCCTTTTCTATAGTAAATTTTTCAAAAACTAATTTTATACTGTCGCAAATTTTAATTACGCCAGGGATTGCCTTTTCTACAGTAAATTTTTCAAAAACTAATTTTATACTGTCGCAAATTTTAATTGCGCCAGGGATTGCCTTTTCTATAGTAAATTATTCAAAAACTAATTTTCTACTGTCACAAATTTTAATTGCGCCAGGGATTGCCTTTTATATAGTAAATTATTCAAAAACTAATTTTATACTGTCGCAAATTTTAAATATCCCAGGGATTGCCTTTTCTATAGTAAATTATTCAAAAACTAATTTTATACTGTCGCAAATTTTAATTGCGCCAGGGATTGCCTTTTCTATAGTAAATTATTCAAAAAATAATTTTATACTGTCGCAAATTTTAATTACGCCAGGGATTGCCTTTTCTATAGTAAATTATTCAAAAAATAATTTTCAACTGTCACAAATTTTAATTGCGCCAGGGATTGACTTTTCTATAGTAAATTATTCAAAAAATAATTTTATACTGTCGCAAATTTTATGTGCGCCAGGGATTGCCTTTTCTATAGTAAATTATTCAAAAAATAATTTACAACTGTCACAAATTTTAATTGCGCCAGGGATTGACTTTTCTATAGTAAATTATTCAAAAACTAATTTTATACTGTCGCAAATTTTAATTACGCCAGGGATTGCCTTTTCTATAGTAAATTTTTCAAAAACTAATTTTATACTGTCGCAAATTTTAATTGCGCCAGGGATTGCCTTTTCTATAGTAAATTATTCAAAAACTAATTTTATACTGTCGCAAATTTTAATTGCGCCAGGGATTGCCTTTTCTACAGTAAATTATTCAAAAAATAATTTTATACTGTCGCAAATTTTAATTGCGCCAGGGATTGCCTTTTCTATAGTAAATTTTTCAAAAACTAATTTTATACTGTCGCAAATTTTAATTGCGCCAGGGATTGCCTTTTCTATAGTAAATTATTCAAAAACTAATTTTATACTGTCGCAAATTTTAATTACGCCAGGGATTGCCTTTTCTACAGTAAATTTTTCAAAAACTAATTTTATACTGTCACAAATTTTAATTGCGCCAGGGATTGCCTTTTCTATAGTAAATTATTCAAAAAATAATTTTCAACTGTCACAAATTTTAATTGCGCCAGGGATTGCCTTTTCTATAGTAAATTATTCAAAAACTAATTTTATACTGTCGCAAATTTTAATTGCGCCAGGGATTGCCTTTTCTATAGTAAATTATTCAAAAAATAATTTTCAACTGTCACAAATTTTAATTGCGCCAGGGATTGCCTTTTATATAGTAAATTTTTCAAAAACTAATTTTATACTGTCGCAAATTTTAATTACGCCAGGGATTGCCTTTTATATAGTAAATTTTTCAAAAACTAATTTTATACTGTCGCAAATTTTAATTGCGCCAGGGATTGCCTTTTCTACAGTAAATTATTCAAAAAATAATTTTATACTGTCGCAAATTTTAATTGCGCCAGGGATTGCCTTTTCTATAGTAAATTTTTCAAAAAATAATTTTCAACTGTCACAAATTTTAATTGCGCCAGGGATTGCCTTTTCTATAGTAAATTATTCAAAAACTAATTTTATACTGTCGCAAATTTTAATTGCGCCAGGGATTGCCTTTTCTACAGTAAATTATTCAAAAAATAATTTTATACTGTCGCAAATTTTAATTGCGCCAGGGATTGCCTTTTCTATAGTAAATTTTTCAAAAACTAATTTTATACTGTCGCAAATTTTAATTGCGCCAGGGATTGCCTTTTCTATAGTAAATTATTCAAAAACTAATTTTATACTGTCGCAAATTTTAATTACGCCAGGGATTGCCTTTTCTACAGTAAATTTTTCAAAAACTAATTTTCTACTGTCACAAATTTTATGTGCGCCAGGGATTGCCTTTTCTATAGTAAATTATTCAAAAACTAATTTTCAACTGTCACAAATTTTAAATATCCCAGGGATTGCCTTTTCTATAGTAAATTATTCAAAAAATAATTTTCAACTGTCACAAATTTTATGTGCGCCAGGGATTGCCTTTTCTATAGTAAATTATTCAAAAAATAATTTTCAACTGTCACAAATTTTAATTGCGCCAGGGATTGCCTTTTATATAGTAAATTATTCAAAAAATAATTTTCTACTGTCGCAAATTTTAATTGCGCCAGGGATTGCCTTTTCTATAGTAAATTTTTCAAAAACTAATTTTATACTGTCGCAAATTTTAATTGCGCCAGGGATTGCCTTTTCTATAGTAAATTATTCAAAAAATAATTTTCAACTGTCACAAATTTTAATTGCGCCAGGGATTGCCTTTTCTATAGTAAATTATTCAAAAAATAATTTTCTACTGTCACAAATTTTAATTGCGCCAGGGATTGCCTTTTCTACAGTAAATTATTCAAAAAATAATTTTATACTGTCGCAAATTTTAATTGCGCCAGGGATTGCCTTTTCTATAGTAAATTATTCAAAAACTAATTTTCAACTGTCACAAATTTTAATTGCGCCAGGGATTGACTTTTCTATAGTAAATTATTCAAAAAATAATTTTATACTGTCACAAATTTTAATTGCGCCAGGGATTGCCTTTTCTATAGTAAATTATTCAAAAAATAATTTTATACTGTCGCAAATTTTAATTGCGCCAGGGATTGCCTCTTCTATAGTAAATTATTCAAAAAATAATTTTCAACTGTCACAAATTTTAATTGCGCCAGGGATTGCCTTTTATATAGTAAATTTTTCAAAAACTAATTTTATACTGTCGCAAATTTTAATTACGCCAGGGATTGCCTTTTCTATAGTAAATTTTTCAAAAACTAATTTTATACTGTCACAAATTTTATGTGCGCCAGGGATTGCCTTTTATATAGTAAATTATTCAAAAACTAATTTTCTACTGTCGCAAATTTTAATTGCGCCAGGGATTGCCTTTTCTATAGTAAATTTTTCAAAAACTAATTTTATACTGTCGCAAATTTTAATTGCGCCAGGAATTGCCTTTTCTATAGTAAATTATTCAAAAAATAATTTTCTACTGTCGCAAATTTTAAATATCCCAGGGATTGCCTTTTCTACAGTAAATTATTCAAAAAATAATTTTCAACTGTCACAAATTTTAATTGCGCCAGGGATTGCCTTTTCTATAGTAAATTTTTCAAAAACTAATTTTATACTGTCGCAAATTTTAATTGCGCCAGGGATTGCCTTTTCTATAGTAAATTATTCAAAAAATAATTTTCAACTGTCACAAATTTTAATTGCGCCAGGGATTGCCTTTTCTATAGTAAATTATTCAAAAAATAATTTTATACTGTCGCAAATTTTAATTACGCCAGGGATTGCCTTTTCTATAGTAAATTATTCAAAAAATAATTTTCTACTGTCGCAAATTTTATGTGCGCCAGGGATTGCCTTTTATATAGTAAATTATTCAAAAACTAATTTTATACTGTCGCAAATTTTAATTACGCCAGGGATTGCCTTTTATATAGTAAATTTTTCAAAAACTAATTTTATACTGTCGCAAATTTTATGTGCGCCAGGGATTGCCTTTTCTATAGTAAATTATTCAAAAAATAATTTTCTACTGTCGCAAATTTTAAATATCCCAGGGATTGCCTTTTCTACAGTAAATTATTCAAAAAATAATTTTCAACTGTCACAAATTTTAATTGCGCCAGGGATTGCCTTTTCTATAGTAAATTATTCAAAAACTAATTTTATACTGTCGCAAATTTTAATTGCGCCAGGGATTGCCTTTTCTATAGTAAATTATTCAAAAACTAATTTTATACTGTCACAAATTTTAAATATCCCAGGGATTGCCTTTTCTATAGTAAATTATTCAAAAAATAATTTTCTACTGTCGCAAATTTTAAATATCCCAGGGATTGCCTTTTCTACAGTAAATTATTCAAAAACTAATTTTATACTGTCGCAAATTTTAATTACGCCAGGGATTGCCTTTTATATAGTAAATTTTTCAAAAACTAATTTTATACTGTCGCAAATTTTATGTGCGCCAGGGATTGCCTTTTCTATAGTAAATTATTCAAAAAATAATTTTCTACTGTCGCAAATTTTAAATATCCCAGGGATTGCCTTTTCTACAGTAAATTATTCAAAAAATAATTTTCAACTGTCACAAATTTTAATTGCGCCAGGGATTGCCTTTTCTATAGTAAATTATTCAAAAACTAATTTTATACTGTCGCAAATTTTAATTGCGCCAGGGATTGCCTTTTCTATAGTAAATTATTCAAAAAATAATTTTATACTGTCACAAATTTTAAATATCCCAGGGATTGCCTTTTCTATAGTAAATTATTCAAAAAATAATTTTCTACTGTCGCAAATTTTAAATATCCCAGGGATTGCCTTTTCTACAGTAAATTATTCAAAAACTAATTTTATACTGTCGCAAATTTTAATTACGCCAGGGATTGCCTTTTATATAGTAAATTTTTCAAAAACTAATTTTATACTGTCGCAAATTTTAATTGCGCCAGGGATTGCCTTTTATATAGTAAATTTTTCAAAAACTAATTTTATACTGTCGCAAATTTTAATTACGCCAGGGATTGCCTTTTCTATAGTAAATTATTCAAAAAATAATTTTCAACTGTCACAAATTTTATGTGCGCCAGGGATTGCCTTTTATATAGTAAATTATTCAAAAAATAATTTTCAACTGTCACAAATTTTAATTGCGCCAGGGATTGCCTTTTATATAGTAAATTATTCAAAAAATAATTTTATACTGTCGCAAATTTTATGTGCGCCAGGGATTGCCTTTTCTATAGTAAATTATTCAAAAAATAATTTTCAACTGTCACAAATTTTAATTGCGCCAGGGATTGACTTTTCTATAGTAAATTATTCAAAAACTAATTTTATACTGTCGCAAATTTTAATTGCGCCAGGGATTGCCTTTTATATAGTAAATTATTCAAAAACTAATTTTCAACTGTCACAAATTTTAAATATCCCAGGGATTGCCTTTTCTATAGTAAATTATTCAAAAAATAATTTTATACTGTCACAAATTTTAATTGCGCCAGGGATTGCCTTTTATATAGTAAATTTTTCAAAAACTAATTTTATACTGTCGCAAATTTTAATTACGCCAGGGATTGCCTTTTATATAGTAAATTTTTCAAAAACTAATTTTATACTGTCGCAAATTTTAAATATCCCAGGGATTGCCTCTTCTATAGTAAATTATTCAAAAACTAATTTTCTACTGTCGCAAATTTTAATTGCGCCAGGGATTGCCTTTTATATAGTAAATTTTTCAAAAACTAATTTTCAACTGTCACAAATTTTAATTGCGCCAGGGATTGACTTTTCTATAGTAAATTATTCAAAAACTAATTTTATACTGTCGCAAATTTTAATTGCGCCAGGGATTGCCTTTTATATAGTAAATTATTCAAAAAATAATTTTCTGCTGTCGCAAATTTTAAATATCCCAGGGATTGCCTTTTATATAGTAAATTTTTCAAAAACTAATTTTATACTGTCGCAAATTTTAATTGCGCCAGGGATTGCCTTTTCTATAGTAAATTATTCAAAAAATAATTTTATACTGTCGCAAATTTTTATTGCGCCAGGGATTGCCTTTTCTATAGTAAATTATTCAAAAAATAATTTTATACTGTCGCAAATTTTAATTGCGCCAGGGATTGCCTTTTATATAGTAAATTATTCAAAAAATAATTTTCAACTGTCACAAATTTTATGTGCGCCAGGGATTGCCTTTTATATAGTAAATTATTCAAAAAATAATTTTATACTGTCACAAATTTTAATTGCGCCAGGGATTGCCTTTTCTATAGTAAATTATTCAAAAACTAATTTTATACTGTCACAAATTTTATGTGCGCCAGGGATTGCCTTTTCTATAGTAAATTATTCAAAAAATAATTTTCTACTGTCGCAAATTTTAAATATCCCAGGGATTGCCTTTTCTATAGTAAATTATTCAAAAAATAATTTTATACTGTCACAAATTTTAATTACGCCAGGGATTGCCTTTTATATAGTAAATTTTTCAAAAACTAATTTTATACTGTCGCAAATTTTAATTACGCCAGGGATTGCCTTTTCTATACTAAATTATTCAAAAACTAATTTTATACTGTCGCAAATTTTAATTACGCCAGGGATTGCCTTTTCTATAGTAAATTATTCAAAAACTAATTTTATACTGTCGCAAATTTTAATTGCGCCAGGGATTGCCTTTTCTATAGTAAATTTTTCAAAAACTAATTTTCTACTGTCGCAAATTTTAATTGCGCCAGGGATTGACTTTTCTATAGTAAATTATTCAAAAACTAATTTTCTACTGTCGCAAATTTTAATTGCGCCAGGGATTGCCTTTTATATAGTAAATTATTCAAAAACTAATTTTATACTGTCGCAAATTTTAATTACGCCAGGGATTGCCTTTTCTATAGTAAATTATTCAAAAACTAATTTTATACTGTCACAAATTTTAATTACGCCAGGGATTGCCTTTTATATAGTAAATTTTTCAAAAACTAATTTTCTACTGTCGCAAATTTTCATTGCGCCAGGGATTGCCTTTTCTATAGTAAATTATTCAAAAACTAATTTTATACTGTCACAAATTTTATGTGCGCCAGGGATTGCCTTTTCTATAGTAAATTATTCAAAAAATAATTTTCTACTGTCGCAAATTTTAAATATCCCAGGGATTGCCTTTTCTATAGTAAATTTTTCAAAAAATAATTTTCAACTGTCGCAAATTTTAATTACGCCAGGGATTGCCTTTTATATAGTAAATTATTCAAAAACTAATTTTCTACTGTCGCAAATTTTAAATATCCCAGGGATTGCCTTTTCTATAGTAAATTTTTCAAAAACTAATTTTATACTGTCGCAAATTTTATGTGCGCCAGGGATTGCCTTTTATATAGTAAATTATTCAAAAAATAATTTTCTACTGTCGCAAATTTTATGTGCGCCAGGGATTGCCTTTTATATAGTAAATTATTCAAAAACTAA
Source organism: Dioctria linearis (assembly GCA_963930735.1). Taxonomy (NCBI): domain Eukaryota; kingdom Metazoa; phylum Arthropoda; class Insecta; order Diptera; family Asilidae; genus Dioctria; species Dioctria linearis. Next base: position 30,226 of record CAWVNZ010000627.1, read on the forward strand.
TTTTATACTGTCGCAAATTTTAATTACGCCAGGGATTGCCTTTTCTATAGTAAATTATTCAAAAAATAATTTTATACTGTCGCAAATTTTAATTGCGCCAGGGATTGCCTTTTCTATAGTAAATTATTCAAAAAATAATTTTCAACTGTCACAAATTTTAAATATCCCAGGGATTGCCTTTTCTATAGTAAATTATTCAAAAACTAATTTTATACTCTCGCAAATTTTAATTACGCCAGGGATTGCCTTTTATATAGTAAATTTTTCAAAAACTAATTTTCTACTGTCGCAAATTTTAATTGCGCCAGGGATTGCCTTTTCTATAGTAAATTATTCAAAAACTAATTTTCTACTGTCGCAAATTTTAAATATCCCAGGGATTGCCTTTTATATAGTAAATTTTTCAAAAACTAATTTTCTACTGTCGCAAATTTTAATTGCGCCAGGGATTGCCTTTTCTATAGTAAATTATTCAAAAACTAATTTTCTACTGTCGCAAATTTTAAATATCCCAGGGATTGCCTTTTCTATAGTAAATTTTTCAAAAACTAATTTTATACTGTCACAAATTTTAATTGCGCCAGGGATTGCCTTTTCTATAGTAAATTATTCAAAAAATAATTTTCTACTGTCGCAAATTTTAAATATCCCAGGGATTGCCTTTTCTACAGTAAATTATTCAAAAACTAATTTTATACTGTCGCAAATTTTAATTACGCCAGGGATTGCCTTTTATATAGTAAATTATTCAAAAACTAATTTTCTACTGTCGCAAATTTTAATTACGCCAGGGATTGCCTTTTATATAGTAAATTATTCAAAAAATAATTTTATACTGTCGCAAATTTTAAATATCCCAGGGATTGCCTTTTCTATAGTAAATTATTCAAAAAATAATTTTATACTGTCGCAAATTTTAATTGCGCCAGGGATTGCCTTTTCTATAGTAAATTATTCAAAAAATAATTTTCTACTGTCGCAAATTTTATGTGCGCCAGGGATTGCCTTTTATATAGTAAATTATTCAAAAACTAATTTTATACTGTCGCAAATTTTAATTACGCCAGGGATTGCCTTTTATATAGTAAATTTTTCAAAAACTAATTTTCTACTGTCGCAAATTTTAATTGCGCCAGGGATTGACTTTTCTATAGTAAATTATTCAAAAACTAATTTTCTACTGTCGCAAATTTTATGTGCGCCAGGGATTGCCTTTTATATAGTAAATTTTTCAAAAACTAATTTTCTACTGTCGCAAATTTTAATTACGCCAGGGATTGCCTTTTCTATAGTAAATTTTTCAAAAACTAATTTTCTACTGTCGCAAATTTTAATTGCGCCAGGGATTGCCTTTTCTACAGTAAATTATTCAAAAAATAATTTTATACTGTCACAAATTTTAATTACGCCAGGGATTGCCTTTTATATAGTAAATTTTTCAAAAACTAATTTTATACTGTCGCAAATTTTAATTACGCCAGGGATTGCCTTTTATACAGTAAATTATTCAAAAAATAATTTTATACTGTCACAAATTTTAATTGCGCCAGGGATTGACTTTTCTATAGTAAATTATTCAAAAAATAATTTTCTACTGTCGCAAATTTTAAATATCCCAGGGATTGCCTTTTCTATAGTAAATTATTCAAAAACTAATTTTCTACTGTCGCAAATTTTAATTGCGCCAGGGATTGCCTTTTCTATAGTAAATTATTCAAAAACTAATTTTATACTGTCGCAAATTTTAAATATCCCAGGGATTGCCTTTTATATAGTAAATTATTCAAAAAATAATTTTCTACTGTCACAAATTTTATGTGCGCCAGGGATTGCCTTTTCTATAGTAAATTATTCAAAAACTAATTTTATACTGTCGCAAATTTTAAATATCCCAGGGATTGCCTTTTATATAGTAAATTATTCAAAAAATAATTTTATACTGTCACAAATTTTAATTACGCCAGGGATTGCCTTTTCTATAGTAAATTTTTCAAAAACTAATTTTATACTGTCACAAATTTTAATTGCGCCAGGGATTGCCTTTTCTATAGTAAATTATTCAAAAAATAATTTTCTACTGTCGCAAATTTTAAATATCCCAGGGATTGCCTTTTCTATAGTAAATTTTTCAAAAACTAATTTTATACTGTCGCAAATTTTAATTGCGCCAGGGATTGCCTTTTCTATAGTAAATTATTCAAAAAATAATTTTATACTGTCGCAAATTTTAAATATCCCAGGGATTGCCTTTTCTATAGTAAATTTTTCAAAAACTAATTTTATACTGTCGCAAATTTTATGTGCGCCAGGGATTGCCTTTTATATAGTAAATTATTCAAAAACTAATTTTCTACTGTCGCAAATTTTAATTGCGCCAGGGATTGCCTTTTCTATAGTAAATTTTTCAAAAACTAATTTTATACTGTCGCAAATTTTAATTGCGCCAGGGATTGCCTTTTCTATAGTAAATTATTCAAAAAATAATTTTATACTGTCGCAAATTTTAATTGCGCCAGGGATTGCCTTTTCTATAGTAAATTATTCAAAAAATAATTTTCTACTGTCACAAATTTTATGTGCGCCAGGGATTGCCTTTTCTATAGTAAATTATTCAAAAACTAATTTTATACTGTCGCAAATTTTATGTGCGCCAGGGATTGCCTTTTATATAGTAAATTTTTCAAAAACTAATTTTATACTGTCGCAAATTTTATGTGCGCCAGGGATTGCCTTTTATATAGTAAATTATTCAAAAACTAATTTTATACTGTCGCAAATTTTAAATATCCCAGGGATTGCCTTTTATATAGTAAATTATTCAAAAAATAATTTTATACTGTCACAAATTTTATGTGCGCCAGGGATTGCCTTTTCTATAGTAAATTATTCAAAAACTAATTTTATACTGTCGCAAATTTTAATTGCGCCAGGGATTGCCTTTTCTATAGTAAATTATTCAAAAAATAATTTTATACTGTCACAAATTTTATGTGCGCCAGGGATTGCCTTTTATATAGTAAATTATTCAAAAACTAATTTTCTACTGTCGCAAATTTTAATTGCGCCAGGGATTGCCTTTTCTATAGTAAATTTTTCAAAAACTAATTTTATACTGTCGCAAATTTTAATTGCGCCAGGGATTGCCTTTTCTATAGTAAATTATTCAAAAAATAATTTTATACTGTCGCAAATTTTAAATATCCCAGGGATTGCCTTTTCTATAGTAAATTTTTCAAAAACTAATTTTATACTGTCGCAAATTTTATGTGCGCCAGGGATTGCCTTTTATATAGTAAATTATTCAAAAACTAATTTTCTACTGTCGCAAATTTTAATTGCGCCAGGGATTGCCTTTTCTATAGTAAATTTTTCAAAAACTAATTTTATACTGTCGCAAATTTTAATTGCGCCAGGGATTGCCTTTTCTATAGTAAATTATTCAAAAAATAATTTTATACTGTCGCAAATTTTAATTGCGCCAGGGATTGCCTTTTCTATAGTAAATTATTCAAAAAATAATTTTCAACTGTCACAAATTTTAATTGCGCCAGGGATTGCCTTTTCTATAGTAAATTATTCAAAAAATAATTTTCAACTGTCACAAATTTTAATTGCGCCAGGGATTGCCTTTTCTATAGTAAATTATTCAAAAAATAATTTTCAACTGTCACAAATTTTAATTGCGCCAGGGATTGACTTTTCTATAGTAAATTATTCAAAAACTAATTTTATACTGTCGCAAATTTTAATTGCGCCAGGGATTGCCTTTTATATAGTAAATTATTCAAAAAATAATTTTATACTGTCGCAAATTTTAAATATCCCAGGGATTGCCTTTTCTATAGTAAATTATTCAAAAAATAATTTTATACTGTCGCAAATTTTAATTGCGCCAGGGATTGCCTTTTATATAGTAAATTATTCAAAAACTAATTTTCTACTGTCGCAAATTTTAATTGCGCCAGGGATTGCCTTTTCTATAGTAAATTATTCAAAAACTAATTTTATACTGTCACAAATTTTATGTGCGCCAGGGATTGCCTTTTCTATAGTAAATTATTCAAAAAATAATTTTATACTGTCGCAAATTTTAAATATCCCAGGGATTGCCTTTTCTATAGTAAATTTTTCAAAAACTAATTTTCTACTGTCGCAAATTTTAATTGCGCCAGGGATTGCCTTTTCTATAGTAAATTATTCAAAAAATAATTTTATACTGTCGCAAATTTTAATTGCGCCAGGGATTGCCTTTTCTATAGTAAATTTTTCAAAAACTAATTTTCTACTGTCGCAAATTTTAATTGCGCCAGGGATTGCCTTTTCTATAGTAAATTATTCAAAAACTAATTTTATACTGTCACAAATTTTATGTGCGCCAGGGATTGCCTTTTCTATAGTAAATTATTCAAAAAATAATTTTATACTGTCGCAAATTTTAAATATCCCAGGGATTGCCTTTTCTATAGTAAATTTTTCAAAAACTAATTTTCTACTGTCGCAAATTTTAATTGCGCCAGGGATTGCCTTTTCTATAGTAAATTATTCAAAAAATAATTTTCAACTGTCACAAATTTTAATTGCGCCAGGGATTGCCTTTTCTATAGTAAATTATTCAAAAACTAATTTTATACTGTCGCAAATTTTAATTGCGCCAGGGATTGCCTTTTCTATAGTAAATTATTCAAAAACTAATTTTATACTGTCGCAAATTTTAATTGCGCCAGGGATTGCCTTTTCTATAGTAAATTATTCAAAAACTAATTTTCTACTGTCGCAAATTTTAAATATCCCAGGGATTGCCTTTTCTATAGTAAATTATTCAAAAAATAATTTTATACTGTCGCAAATTTTAATTGCGCCAGGGATTGCCTTTTCTATAGTAAATTATTCAAAAAATAATTTTCTACTGTCGCAAATTTTATGTGCGCCAGGGATTGCCTTTTATATAGTAAATTATTCAAAAACTAATTTTATACTGTCGCAAATTTTAATTGCGCCAGGGATTGCCTTTTCTATAGTAAATTATTCAAAAACTAATTTTATACTGTCGCAAATTTTAATTGCGCCAGGGATTGCCTTTTATATAGTAAATTATTCAAAAAATAATTTTCAACTGTCACAAATTTTAATTGCGCCAGGGATTGACTTTTCTATAGTAAATTATTCAAAAACTAATTTTATACTGTCGCAAATTTTAATTGCGCCAGGGATTGCCTTTTATATAGAAAATTATTCAAAAAATAATTTTATACTGTCGCAAATTTTAAATATCCCAGGGATTGCCTTTTCTATAGTAAATTATTCAAAAAATAATTTTATACTGTCGCAAATTTTAATTACGCCAGGGATTGCCTTTTCTATAGTAAATTATTCAAAAAATAATTTTCTACTGTCGCAAATTTTAAATATCCCAGGGATTGCCTTTTCTACAGTAAATTATTCAAAAACTAATTTTATACTGTCACAAATTTTAATTGCGCCAGGGATTGCCTTTTCTATAGTAAATTATTCAAAAACTAATTTTATACTGTCGCAAATTTTAAATATCCCAGGGATTGCCTTTTATATAGTAAATTATTCAAAAAATAATTTTCTACTGTCACAAATTTTATGTGCGCCAGGGATTGCCTTTTCTATAGTAAATTATTCAAAAAATAATTTTATACTGTCGCAAATTTTAATTGCGCCAGGGATTGCCTTTTCTACAGTAAATTATTCAAAAAATAATTTTATACTGTCACAAATTTTAATTGCGCCAGGGATTGCCTTTTCTATAGTAAATTATTCAAAAAATAATTTTCTACTGTCGCAAATTTTAATTGCGCCAGGGATTGCCTTTTCTATAGTAAATTATTCAAAAAATAATTTTATACTGTCGCAAATTTTAAATATCCCAGGGATTGCCTTTTCTATAGTAAATTATTCAAAAACTAATTTTCTACTGTCACAAATTTTAATTGCGCCAGGGATTGCCTTTTATATAGTAAATTATTCAAAAAATAATTTTATACTGTCACAAATTTTAATTGCGCCAGGGATTGCCTTTTATATAGTAAATTATTCAAAAAATAATTTTCTACTGTCACAAATTTTATGTGCGCCAGGGATTGCCTTTTCTACAGTAAATTTTTCAAAAACTAATTTTATACTGTCGCAAATTTTAATTATGCCAGGGATTGCCTTTTATATAGTAAATTTTTCAAAAACTAATTTTATACTGTCACAAATTTTATGTGCGCCAGGGATTGCCTTTTATATAGTAAATTATTCAAAAAATAATTTTATACTGTCGCAAATTTTAAATATCCCAGGGATTGCCTTTTATATAGTAAATTATTCAAAAACTAATTTTATACTGTCGCAAATTTTAAATATCCCAGGGATTGCCTTTTCTATAGTAAATTATTCAAAAACTAATTTTATACTGTCACAAATTTTATGTGCGCCAGGGATTGACTTTTCTATAGTAAATTATTCAAAAAATAATTTTATACTGTCGCAAATTTTAATTACGCCATTTACGCCTTTTATATAGTAAATTTTTCAAAAACTAATTTTATACTGTCGCAAATTTTAATTGCGCCAGGGATTGCCTTTTCTATAGTAAATTATTCAAAAAATAATTTTCAACTGTCACAAATTTTAATTGCGCCAGGGATTGACTTTTCTATAGTAAATTATTCAAAAAATAATTTTATACTGTCGCAAATTTTAATTGCGCCAGGGATTGCCTTTTCTATAGTAAATTATTCAAAAAATAATTTTCTACTGTCACAAATTTTAATTGCGCCAGGGATTGCCTTTTCTATAGTAAATTATTCAAAAACTAATTTTCTACTGTCGCAAATTTTAATTGCGCCAGGGATTGCCTTTTCTATAGTAAATTATTCAAAAAATAATTTTCTACTGTCGCAAATTTTAATTGCGCCAGGGATTGCCTTTTCTATAGTAAATTATTCAAAAAATAATTTTCTACTGTCGCAAATTTTAATTGCGCCAGGGATTGCCTTTTCTATAGTAAATTTTTCAAAAACTAATTTTATACTGTCGCAAATTTTAAATATCCCAGGGATTGCCTTTTCTATAGTAAATTATTCAAAAACTAATTTTCTACTGTCACAAATTTTATGTGCGCCAGGGATTGCCTTTTCTATAGTAAATTATTCAAAAAATAATTTTCTACTGTCGCAAATTTTAATTGCGCCAGGGATTGCCTTTTCTATAGTAAATTATTCAAAAAATAATTTTCAACTGTCACAAATTTTATGTGCGCCAGGGATTGCCTTTTCTATAGTAAATTATTCAAAAAATAATTTTCTACTGTCGCAAATTTTAAATATCCCAGGGATTGCCTTTTCTATAGTAAATTATTCAAAAAATAATTTTCTACTGTCGCAAATTTTAAATATCCCAGGGATTGCCTTTTCTATAGTAAATTATTCAAAAAATAATTTTATACTGTCGCAAATTTTAATTGCGCCAGGGATTGCCTTTTATATAGTAAATTATTCAAAAAATAATTTTCTACTGTCGCAAATTTTAAATATCCCAGGGATTGCCTTTTCTATAGTAAATTATTCAAAAACTAATTTTATACTGTCGCAAATTTTAAATATCCCAGGGATTGCCTTTTCTATAGTAAATTATTCAAAAACTAATTTTATACTGTCGCAAATTTTAATTGCGCCAGGGATTGCCTTTTCTATAGTAAATTATTCAAAAACTAATTTTATACTGTCGCAAATTTTAAATATCCCAGGGATTGCTTTTCTATAGTAAATTATTCAAAAACTAATTTTATACTGTCGCAAATTTTAAATATCCCAGGGATTGCCTTTTCTATAGTAAATTATTCAAAAAATAATTTTATACTGTCGCAAATTTTAATTGCGCCAGGGATTGCCTTTTATATAGTAAATTTTTCAAAAACTAATTTTATACTGTCGCAAATTTTAATTGCGCCAGGGATTGCCTTTTATATAGTAAATTTTTCAAAAACTAATTTTATACTGTCGCAAATTTTAAATATCCCAGGGATTGCCTTTTCTATAGTAAATTATTCAAAAACTAATTTTCTACTGTCGCAAATTTTAATTGCGCCAGGGATTGCCTTTTATATAGTAAATTTTTCAAAAACTAATTTTATACTGTCACAAATTTTATGTGCGCCAGGGATTGACTTTTCTATAGTAAATTATTCAAAAAATAATTTTATACTGTCGCAAATTTTAATTACGCCAGGGATTGCCTTTTATATAGTAAATTTTTCAAAAACTAATTTTATACTGTCGCAAATTTTAATTGCGCCAGGGATTGCCTTTTCTATAGTAAATTATTCAAAAAATAATTTTCAACTGTCACAAATTTTAATTGCGCCAGGGATTGCCTTTTCTATAGTAAATTATTCAAAAAATAATTTTATACTGTCGCAAATTTTAATTGCGCCAGGGATTGACTTTTCTATAGTAAATTATTCAAAAACTAATTTTCTACTGTCGCAAATTTTAATTGCGCCAGGGATTGCCTTTTCTATAGTAAATTATTCAAAAACTAATTTTATACTGTCGCAAATTTTAAATATCCCAGGGATTGCCTTTTCTATAGTAAATTATTCAAAAAATAATTTTCAACTGTCACAAATTTTAATTGCGCCAGGGATTGCCTTTTCTATAGTAAATTATTCAAAAACTAATTTTATACTGTCACAAATTTTAATTGCGCCAGGGATTGCCTTTTCTATAGTAAATTATTCAAAAACTAATTTTATACTGTCACAAATTTTATGTGCGCCAGGGATTGACTTTTCTATAGTAAATTATTCAAAAAATAATTTTATACTGTCGCAAATTTTAATTACGCCAGGGATTGCCTTTTATATAGTAAATTTTTCAAAAACTAATTTTATACTGTCGCAAATTTTAATTGCGCCAGGGATTGCCTTTTCTATAGTAAATTATTCAAAAAATAATTTTCAACTGTCACAAATTTTAATTGCGCCAGGGATTGCCTTTTCTATAGTAAATTATTCAAAAAATAATTTTATACTGTCGCAAATTTTAATTGCGCCAGGGATTGACTTTTCTATAGTAAATTATTCAAAAACTAATTTTCTACTGTCGCAAATTTTAATTGCGCCAGGGATTGCCTCTTCTATAGTAAATTATTCAAAAACTAATTTTCAACTGTCACAAATTTTAATTGCGCCAGGGATTGACTTTTCTATAGTAAATTATTCAAAAACTAATTTTCAACTGTCACAAATTTTAATTGCGCCAGGGATTGCCTTTTATATAGTAAATTATTCAAAAAATAATTTTATACTGTCACAAATTTTAATTGCGCCAGGGATTGCCTTTTCTATAGTAAATTATTCAAAAACTAATTTTCAACTGTCGCAAATTTTATGTGCGCCAGGGATTGCCTTTTCTATAGTAAATTATTCAAAAAATAATTTTCTACTGTCGCAAATTTTAAATATCCCAGGGATTGCCTTTTCTATAGTAAATTATTCAAAAAATAATTTTATACTGTCGCAAATTTTAATTGCGCCAGGGATTGCCTTTTATATAGTAAATTATTCAAAAAATAATTTTCTACTGTCGCAAATTTTAAATATCCCAGGGATTGCCTTTTCTATAGTAAATTATTCAAAAACTAATTTTATACTGTCACAAATTTTAATTGCGCCAGGGATTGCCTTTTCTATAGTAAATTATTCAAAAACTAATTTTATACTGTCACAAATTTTATGTGCGCCAGGGATTGAATTTTCTATAGTAAATTATTCAAAAACTAATTTTCAACTGTCACAAATTTTAATTGCGCCAGGGATTGCCTTTTATATAGTAAATTATTCAAAAAATAATTTTCAACTGTCACAAATTTTATGTGCGCCAGGGATTGCCTTTTCTATAGTAAATTATTCAAAAAATAATTTTATACTGTCGCAAATTTTAAATATCCCAGGGATTGCCTTTTCTATAGTAAATTATTCAAAAACTAATTTTATACTGTCACAAATTTTATGTGCGCCAGGGATTGACTTTTCTATAGTAAATTATTCAAAAAATAATTTTATACTGTCACAAATTTTAATTGCGCCAGGGATTGCCTTTTCTATAGTAAATTATTCAAAAAATAATTTTATACTGTCGCAAATTTTAATTGCGCCAGGGATTGCCTTTTATATAGTAAATTTTTCAAAAAATAATGTTCTACTGTCGCAAATTTTAATTGCGCCAGGGATTGCCTTTTATATAGTAAATTTTTCAAAAACTAATTTTCTACTGTCACAAATTTTATGTGCGCCAGGGATTGCCTTTTCTATAGTAAATTATTCAAAAACTAATTTTATACTGTCGCAAATTTTAAATATCCCAGGGATTGCCTTTTATATAGTAAATTTTTCAAAAACTAATTTTATACTGTCGCAAATTTTAAATATCCCAGGGATTGCCTTTTCTATAGTAAATTATTCAAAAAATAATTTTCTACTGTCGCAAATTTTAAATATCCCAGGGATTGCCTTTTCTACAGTAAATTATTCAAAAACTAATTTTATACTGTCGCAAATTTTAATTACGCCAGGGATTGCCTTTTATATAGTAAATTATTCAAAAAATAATTTTCAACTGTCACAAATTTTAATTGCGCCAGGGATTGCCTTTTCTATAGTAAATTATTCAAAAAATAATTTTATACTGTCGCAAATTTTAATTGCGCCAGGGATTGCCTTTTATATAGTAAATTTTTCAAAAAATAATTTTCTACTGTTGCAAATTTTAATTGCGCCAGGGATTGCCTTTTATATAGTAAATTTTTCAAAAACTAATTTTCTACTGTCACAAATTTTATGTGCGCCAGGGATTGCCTTTTCTATAGTAAATTATTCAAAAACTAATTTTATACTGTCGCAAATTTTAAATATCCCAGGGATTGCCTTTTATATAGTAAATTTTTCAAAAACTAATTTTATACTGTCACAAATTTTAATTGCGCCAGGGATTGCCTTTTCTATAGTAAATTATTCAAAAAATAATTTTCAACTGTCACAAATTTTAATTGCGCCAGGGATTGCCTTTTCTATAGTAAATTATTCAAAAACTAATTTTATACTGTCGCAAATTTTAATTACGCCAGGGATTGCCTTTTCTATAGTAAATTATTCAAAAAATAATTTTCAACTGTCACAAATTTTAATTGCGCCAGGGATTGCCTTTTCTATAGTAAATTATTCAAAAACTAATTTTATACTGTCACAAATTTTAATTGCGCCAGGGATTGCCTTTTCTATAGTAAATTATTCAAAAACTAATTTTATACTGTCACAAATTTTATGTGCGCCAGGGATTGACTTTTCTATAGTAAATTATTCAAAAAATAATTTTATACTGTCGCAAATTTTAATTACGCAAAGGGATTGCCTTTTATATAGTAAATTTTTCAAAAACTAATTTTATACTGTCGCAAATTTTAATTGCGCCAGGGATTGCCTTTTCTATAGTAAAATATTCAAAAAATAATTTTCAACTGTCACAAATTTTAATTGCGCCAGGGATTGCCTTTTCTATAGTAAATTATTCAAAAAATAATTTTCTACTGTCACAAATTTTAATTGCGCCAGGGATTGCCTTTTCTACAGTAAATTATTCAAAAAATAATTTTCAACTGTCACAAATTTTAATTGCGCCAGGGATTGCCTTTTCTATAGTAAATTATTCAAAAAATAATTTTCTACTGTCGCAAATTTTAATTACGCCAGGGATTGCCTTTTATATAGTAAATTTTTCAAAAACTAATTTTCAACTGTCACAAATTTTAATTGCGCCAGGGATTGCCTTTTCTATAGTAAATTATTCAAAAACTAATTTTCAACTGTCGCAAATTTTAATTGCGCCAGGGATTGCCTTTTCTATAGTAAATTATTCAAAAAATAATTTTCTACTGTCGCAAATTTTAAATATCCCAGGGATTGCCTTTTCTATAGTAAATTATTCAAAAAATAATTTTCTACTGTCGCAAATTTTAAATATCCCAGGGATTGCCTTTTCTATAGTAAATTATTCAAAAACTAATTTTATACTTTCACAAATTTTAAATATCCCAGGGATTGCCTTTTCTATAGTAAATTATTCAAAAACTAATTTTCTACTGTCGCAAATTTTAATTGCGCCAGGGATTGCCTTTTCTATAGTAAATTATTCAAAAAATAATTTTATACTGTCGCAAATTTTAATTGCGCCAGGGATTGCCTTTTATATAGTAAATTTTTCAAAAAATAATTTTCTACTGTCGCAAATTTTAATTGCGCCAGGGATTGCCTTTTATATAGTAAATTTTTCAAAAACTAATTTTCTACTGTCACAAATTTTATGTGCGCCAGGGATTGCCTTTTATATAGTAAATTATTCAAAAACTAATTTTCAACTGTCACAAATTTTAATTGCGCCAGGGATTGCCTTTTCTATAGTAAATTATTCAAAAACTAATTTTCAACTGTCACAAATTTTAATTGCGCCAGGGATTGCCTTTTCTATAGTAAATTATTCAAAAAATAATTTTCAACTGTCACAAATTTTAATTGCGCCAGGGATTGCCTTTTCTATAGTAAATTATTCAAAAACTAATTTTATACTGTCACAAATTTTATGTGCGCCAGGGATTGCCTTTTCTATAGTAAATTATTCAAAAAATAATTTTCTACTGTCACAAATTTTAAATATCCCAGGGATTGCCTTTTCTATAGTAAATTATTCAAAAACTAATTTTCTACTGTCGCAAATTTTAATTGCGCCAGGGATTGCCTTTTCTATAGTAAATTATTCAAAAAATAATTTTATACTGTCGCAAATTTTAATTGCGCCAGGGATTGCCTTTTATATAGTAAATTTTTCAAAAAATAATTTTCTACTGTCGCAAATTTTAATTGCGCCAGGGATTGCCTTTTATATAGTAAATTTTTCAAAAACTAATTTTCTACTGTCACAAATTTTATGTGCGCCAGGGATTGCCTTTTATATAGTAAATTATTCAAAAACTAATTTTCAACTGTCACAAATTTTAATTGCGCCAGGGATTGCCTTTTCTATAGTAAATTTTTCAAAAACTAATTTTATACTGTCGCAAATTTTAATTGCGCCAGGGATTGCCTTTTCTATAGTAAATTATTCAAAAACTAATTTTATACTGTCATAAATTTTATGTGCGCCAGGGATTGCCTTTTCTATAGTAAATTATTCAAAAAATAATTTTCTACTGTCGCAAATTTTAAATATCCCAGGGATTGCCTTTTCTATAGTAAATTATTCAAAAAATAATTTTCTACTGTCGCAAATTTTAAATATCCCAGGGATTGCCTTTTCTACAGTAAATTATTCAAAAACTAATTTTATACTGTCGCAAATTTTATGTGCGCCAGGGATTGCCTTTTCTATAGTAAATTATTCAAAAAATAATTTTATACTGTCACAAATTTTAATTACGCCAGGGATTGCCTTTTCTATAGTAAATTATTCAAAAACTAATTTTATACTGTCGCAAATTTTAAATATCCCAGGGATTGCCTTTTCTACAGTAAATTATTCAAAAAATAATTTTATACTGTCGCAAATTTTATGTGCGCCAGGGATTGCCTTTTCTATAGTAAATTATTCAAAAAATAATTTTCAACTGTCACAAATTTTATGTGCGCCAGGGATTGCCTTTTCTATAGTAAATTATTCAAAAACTAATTTTCAACTGTCACAAATTTTAATTGCGCCAGGGATTGACTTTTCTATAGTAAATTATTCAAAAAATAATTTTCTACTGTCGCAAATTTTATGTGCGCCAGGGATTGCCTTTTCTATAGTAAATTATTCAAAAAATAATTTTCAACTGTCACAAATTTTAATTGCGCCAGGGATTGCCTTTTCTATAGTAAATTATTCAAAAAATAATTTTCTACTGTCGCAAATTTTAATTACGCCAGAGATTGACTTTTCTATAGTAAATTATTCAAAAAATAATTTTCTACTGTCACAAATTTTAATTGCGCCAGGGATTGCCTTTTCTATAGTAAATTATTCAAAAAATAATTTTATACTGTCGCAAATTTTATGTGCGCCAGGGATTGCCTTTTCTATAGTAAATTATTCAAAAAATAATTTTATACTGTCGCAAATTTTATGTGCGCCAGGGATTGCCTTTTCTATAGTAAATTATTCAAAAAATAATTTTCTACTGTCACAAATTTTAATTGCGCCAGGGATTGGCTTTTCTATAGTAAATTATTCAAAAAATAATTTTATACTGTCGCAAATTTTATGTGCGCCAGGGATTGCCTTTTCTATAGTAAATTATTCAAAAAATAATTTTATACTGTCGCAAATTTTAATTGCGCCAGGGATTGCCTTTTATATAGTAAATTTTTCAAAAACTAATTTTATACTGTCACAAATTTTATGTGCGCCAGGGATTGCCTTTTCTATAGTAAATTTTTCAAAAACTAATTTTCTACTGTCGCAAATTTTAAATATCCCAGGGATTGCCTTTTCTATAGTAAATTATTCAAAAACTAATTTTATACTGTCGCAAATTTTAATTGCGCCAGGGATTGCCTTTTCTATAGTAAATTATTCAAAAACTAATTTTATACTGTCGCAAATTTTAAATATCCCAGGGATTGCCTTTTCTATAGTAAATTATTCAAAAAATAATTTTCTACTGTCACAAATTTTAATTACGCCAGGGATTGCCTTTTATATAGTAAATTATTCAAAAACTAATTTTCTACTGTCGCAAATTTTAAATATCCCAGGGATTGCCTTTTCTATAGTAAATTATTCAAAAACTAATTTTATACTGTCGCAAATTTTATGTGCGCCAGGGATTGCCTTTTCTATAGTAAATTATTCAAAAAATAATTTTATACTGTCGCAAATTTTATGTGCGCCAGGGATTGCCTTTTCTATAGTAAATTATTCAAAAAATAATTTTCTACTGTCACAAATTTTAATTGCGCCAGAGATTGCCTTTTCTATAGTAAATTATTCAAAAAATAATTTTATACTGTCGCAAATTTTATGTGCGCCAGGGTTGCCTTTTCTATAGTAAATTATTCAAAAAATAATTTTATACTGTCGCAAATTTTATGTGCGCCAGGGATTGCCTTTTCTATAGTAAATTATTCAAAAACTAATTTTCAACTGTCACAAATTTTAATTGCGCCAGGGATTGACTTTTCTATAGTAAATTATTCAAAAACTAATTTTCTACTGTCGCAAATTTTAAATATCCCAGGGATTGCCTTTTATATAGTAAATTTTTCAAAAACTAATTTTATACTGTCGCAAATTTTAATTACGCCAGGGATTGCCTTTTCTACAGTAAATTATTCAAAAAATAATTTTATACTGTCGCAAATTTTAAATATCCCAGGGATTGCCTTTTCTACAGTAAATTTTTCAAAAACTAATTTTATACTGTCACAAATTTTATGTGCGCCAGGGATTGCCTTTTCTATAGTAAATTATTCAAAAAATAATTTTCTACTGTCGCAAATTTTAATTACGCCAGGGATTGCCTTTTCTACAGTAAATTATTCAAAAAATAATTTTCTACTGTCGCAAATTTTAAATATCCCAGGGATTGCCTTTTCTACAGTAAATTTTTCAAAAACTAATTTTATACTGTCACAAATTTTATGTGCGCCAGGGATTGCCTTTTCTATAGTAAATTATTCAAAAACTAATTTTATACTGTCGCAAATTTTAATTGCGCCAGGGATTGCCTTTTCTACAGTAAATTATTCAGAAAATAATTTTATACTGTCGCAAATTTTAATTACGCCAGGGATTGCCTTTTCTACAGTAAATTATTCAAAAAATAATTTTCTACTGTCGCAAATTTTAAATATCCCAGGGATTGCCTTTTCTACAGTAAATTTTTCAAAAACTAATTTTATACTGTCACAAATTTTAATTGCGCCAGGGATTGCCTTTTCTATAGTAAATTATTCAAAAACTAATTTTATACTGTCGCAAATTTTAATTGCGCCAGGGATTGCCTTTTCTATAGTAAATTTTTCAAAAACTAATTTTATACTGTCGCAAATTTTAAATATCCCAGGGATTGCCTTTTCTATAGTAAATTATTCAAAAACTAATTTTCTACTGTCGCAAATTTTAATTGCGCCAGGGATTGCCTTTTATATAGTAAATTTTTCAAAAACTAATTTTATACTGTCGCAAATTTTAATTGCGCCAGGGATTGCCTTTTCTATAGTAAATTATTCAAAAAATAATTTTATACTGTCACAAATTTTAATTGCGCCAGGGATTGCCTTTTCTACAGTAAATTATTCAAAAAATAATTTTATACTGTCACAAATTTTAATTGCGCCAGGGATTGCCTTTTCTACAGTAAATTATTCAAAAAATAATTTTATACTGTCGCAAATTTTAATTGCGCCAGGGATTGCCTTTTATATAGTAAATTTTTCAAAAACTAATTTTATACTGTCGCAAATTTTAATTACGCCAGGGATTGCCTTTTCTACAGAAAATTATTCAAAAAATAATTTTCTACTGTCGCAAATTTTAAATATCCCAGGGATTGCCTTTTCTATAGTAAATTATTCAAAAAATAATTTTATACTGTCGCAAATTTTAATTACGCCAGGGATTGCCTTTTCTATAGTAAATTATTCAAAAAATAATTTTCAACTGTCACAAATTTGAATTGCGCCAGGGATTGCCTTTTCTATAGTAAATTATTCAAAAAATAATTTTATACTGTCACAAATTTTAATTGCGCCAGGGATTGCCTTTTCTATAGTAAATTTTTCAAAAACTAATTTTCTACTGTCGCAAATTTTAATTGCGCCAGGGATTGCCTTTTATATAGTAAATTATTCAAAAACTAATTTTCAACTGTCACAAATTTTAAATATCCCAGGGATTGCCTTTTATATAGTAAATTTTTCAAAAACTAATTTTCTACTGTCGCAAATTTTAATTACGCCAGGGATTGCCTTTTCTACAGTAAATTTTTCAAAAACTAATTTTATACTGTCGCAAATTTTAATTACGCCAGGGATTGCCTTTTCTACAGTAAATTTTTCAAAAACTAATTTTCTACTGTCGCAAATTTTAATTGCGCCAGGGATTGCCTTTTCTATAGTAAATTATTCAAAAACTAATTTTATACTGTCACAAATTTTAATTACGCCAGGGATTGCCTTTTCTATAGTAAATTATTCAAAAACTAATTTTATACTGTCACAAATTTTAATTACGCCAGGGATTGCCTTTTCTATAGTAAATTATTCAAAAAATAATTTTCTACTGTCGCAAATTTTAATTGCGCCAGGGATTGCCTTTTCTATAGTAAATTATTCAAAAACTAATTTTATACTGTCACAAATTTTAATTGCGCCAGGGATTGCCTTTTCTATAGTAAATTATTCAAAAAATAATTTTATACTGTCGCAAATTTTAATTACGCCAGGGATTGCCTTTTAT